>BGPT01002419.1:50335-89044 GCA_003297045.1 Symbiodinium sp. clade C Y103 | reverse complement strand
CCAAAATATGGGTCTTTTTTGAAAAACCCGGTTTTTTTCCCGATAAGTAGGTTTTTTTGACTGGGCCTACTTTTTTTTGGGTCTTTGAAGCCCTTGGTATAGATGTTCATTTTTGGACCACAGCTGGAGCACAGCTGTTGGCAGATGAGTTTCTCTCCCAGGTTGAAGTGGTCGAAAGCCCTTGGGAAGATCGACACCCGGGCTGCGATGCCATGTTCCCCTGGGCACCCTATGCCTTGACGCCAGCCTGGGCCCAAGCAAATTGATTCGCTGCGAAGCATAGGGGGTTACCATATGCCATAGGACTTGATGGTGATGCTTGATGGTTTCAAAGACCTCAGCAAGTATTTCGAAGATTTTTCAAGGAGAATTGGGATTATTTTTGATGCCTTTCATATACTTTTATGATCTCTCGTACTTCCGGGATGAGTTGACAAGACACCCATTAGAAGAGCAACATATCATGAACAGACAAGACATAATGTGGCAAGGTGTAGCGACAAAGTAGCTGCATACATACTTGAAATCATACATAGACTCGTACTGCAGAATATTCCCAGAATACATACTGTAGGTGCTTTCTCTTTTGCAGGGTTCAGCCCTGGCAAAAAAACATGCAACAACTCATGGTTTCCAGGTCTTGTTGAAGATTTTCTCAACAGAATCCGTTGAAACCAAACAGCTTGGCCGACTCGCCAGGCCTTGCTTCACGGACCTGCATACCACCCACACACGGGTGAACTGATGCAGGAGCTACGGACCCGCGAAGCTTGAGGGTGCATCCCAGGTAGCAAATGGTAGTAAATGGTTACTAACCCCAGTATGACCCATCTATAAGCCATGTATCATCTGTATATCACTGGGCTATACTGGGCTATATGCGTTCTGGGTCCTGCGCATCCAAGTTCCTTTCAAGGACTTCTTGCCTGCAGCATCTGAGCGTTGGTCAAAGGCGGGCGATCAGTGGGTTTGTTTGCATTTCCTGTTGCTTTGTTGATCCACGTGTTTTCTTCTCTTGTTTATCTGCTCATCAAAGGTCAGCATCACTCATTTGTGAAAGGCTGCTGGCCAAGGGGAGGATTCAGAACACCAGAAGTACGGACGAATGCTCCGGGTGAGGCCGGATCCCTTGAAAAAATGTGCACGCACTGCACGAGGGGTTGAAGTTCTGGATTGTTCTGCATTTCAAAGGCGCGAGATTTGATTCGAGGCAAGCGCTGATCGAGCGATGGAGTAACCTGGGCTTTCGGAGCTTCTTCATCAAAGCTGGGGAATACTACCAGAGTGGCCCCTTGGACAGAAATTGGCCCAGTTGCCCCTTTGGTCTGGAGCCATGCTGATCCTTGGGTCAAACCTTTGCGAGGCACCTGGGACATTGAAATCATTTCCCTCTTGACGCAGGCCAGGAAAACAACCTCTTCAGAATTGTAACAGTTTTGTTCACAGGATCTGTGGTATGACATGGTATAAAACACCAAACACCTGTCACTATTGGCATGAATGCCAATGCCATTGGTTTGCAGGTGATCTCTAACTTTGCCTTCAGTCTTGCGGAGTGTGCTCCGGCGGCTTTGTTGGCTGGCCTACTGAAGACAGAGTCCCTCTTTGATCTGGATCCTTAGATCAAATCGGAGCTGAAACTGTCAGCACTGCCGGGAATCAAACATGGGAGATCATGGGAGGCTTAGGGAGATCCCCATTTTTAGTGGCCATTTAAATGAGAACATCTATTCATATCTATTCTATAAATTGGGGATATTGCCGTTGCCCATGTTTAGCAAAGGGTAGCCACACTGATCTTGAAGCCAAGGATCTCCCACTGGCAAGGCGTTTGACAAGGCTTCTTGCCTCAATTCATGATCCACTTCTTGATACTTGAGATGCCTCACACCTTGTGTTTTTGGTTCTTTCGGTTTGTCTGAAAAATGGGGAAACCCAATTCTTTCAATGATAGTATCATGACGTTTCATCAGTTTTCCAGATTGGTTCCGAATTTCACTGGACATGTGTTTTTTTCCTCCTCGGTAGCCCTTGTTTTGACACTATGACAATCTGTGAGCCCAGCCTTCTACCAACCCCATTTTTTTCAGGCAACCATCATTGATACAACCTAGTTACACCAGTTCTATCCCAGTTTTCCAGATCCAATTCCCATCTTCCTTGACTTAAAATACCCTCCCTGGCCAGGAACCTCCGGCAGCTGACGTCCAGCGCGGAGCAGAACGGCCGCATGGCCTGGGGCGCTTCCGCCTCCGGCGCGCCTGGCTGGCGCGAAGTGCTGCATGCGGCGTTGCGGAGGGTGGAAGAACTGGTGCCCCGGCCATGCTTTTGGACTGTTGGATTTTGGTAATAACGGTTCATAATGGTTTATAAGGGTTTAGAATGGCTAGTAACCATGGGTAATATGGGGATACTGAGGTTTCCTAAGTCATAGGGGTACCCTCGTTTATCATCCATTTTTGTTTGGGATTTTCCATTATAAATATTATAAACCATCCAGCTATTGGGGTACCCCCATTGATGGAAACCTTCAAATACCCTCCCCTAATCAAAGGTGGGAAATCCCTGAACTACCTCGAGGTTTTATTGAGAGAATCCCCGATAGATAGGGGATTTTCCATTGCCACGGTGAATTACCGGAGGGTAAAATGTTGGATCAAGACAACCATGCGATTTTTCGGGAATCGACATTTGGGATAAATATCTAGAATTGTGCGGGAACTGGATCAGATCCTTGGGATGAAGATGAGTAAATCGCAGCTATGTGGGAAGCCAACTGGGGATATGGTTGATATTGCTTGATTATCCATGTGACCCATATCCATGTCTTGGGAAGTTCTTTTTTTTAAAGTTTCATTCATATTTTTCTGTGAAACACAAATAAATATGTATCACTGGGAGAATGTAAGACGACACTTAAAGAAGAATTTTCCTGACAGAACTGGACATGAATTCTGGTGGATCTACCATGCAATGATCATTCGAAACTCAACAGATACGAAATGTGACGAGTCCATCCCAGTGGACGATAGTGACACATACCGTGCCCTTGTGTGGATTTGATGTGATGGGAAAACGTTAAGGACGTAGAAACTCAAAACATCAGCTTTTAGGTACCCAAGCTTCTGAGAGAAAGATTGATTGGATGTCATCGTGGATTCAGCCTTTTCATCACGCTCATGATCATGTTTACATCCACTGGGACTGCTTGACGTTCTTGATGTTTATTGAAGTTTCCAGTCCTTCTGACTAGAAGACTTTCATGTCTGAATCGAACAATACATTCGATACATGCATCACGAATGCACACATATGGCAATAGATTGTCGCCCTCCGCTGTGTCCTTACAAGTCCCTCTTTGAGAACTGCCCTTTTTTTCCCCAGGAAGAGAGCCGTGAAGTTCCAGCTCGACCTTGGGTCGTGGACATGGTGATTCCTCTATGTTCACCCAAAGAAATTGCTGCCGTCAACGAGGGACTTCGATTGATGGCTGATTCGTTGCCTCAAAAATGGGATCCCAGTGATGGTTGGCCATCTGAAACCATCCGTGGTAGGCAGGCCATGGCCCACCACAGGATTCGCGGCAAGTGGCGCCATGCGCGCTTTAGGGTTTTCATCTACATGGTCTGTGGCACCTATGCCCTGCTGGGGCATGATAGCGACACAGATGCTGACCTGTCTGAAGCGGATGTCATCAGAGTATCCAAGAGGATCTTTGATGGCCTGCCGGCAGAATTGTTGCGAATCTTTGGAGGGTTGCCAGGTAAAGTGGCTCTTCCCAATGTTCATTTGGCCATTCTTGAAGAGGAAGTTCCCACTGGAGATGTTGCTGTGTATTTGCATCATCTGGCAAGGGCATCAACATCCGAGACCTTAGGCAACATTACATTGTTGCTACACCCAGATTTTCTGGAACATGTTCGATCCTGGAAAGTCGCATCAACTTTTCAGGCGCTTGTTACTGGTTCATGGCCACAAGATGTTGACTTTCAGTATCTTGGCTGGAGACATGAAGGGCCCGTCACAGATGATGGTCGGGTCGCTTCACATTTGCGATACCACTGTGATGTTGAACCATGGAAAGGAGGGCGAATTGGACCCTGTGATAGTGGCTACAATCCGATTCTGCTGCAGAATTTGTGGCGAATGGCTTTCGGTCGTGACTTAGACCCTCTTCGTGGGGATGACTTGGGCGGATACGACTTCTCTCAACTCCTCGTCACGCGTCGTGCGGTTCTGCGACGTCCAGCGGCATATTGGCGCTACCTTTCCAAGGTGATCTCAGCACGCAGTTCCTTTGAGAAATTGCCCGGGACCAAATTCATCTCCAGGAGGACGGATCTGTCAGTCAACGACCCCTTCAACAAAGGCGTCTGCGCTTGGTTCGAACATATTTGGCACATGCTCTTCGATCCGGACTTCTTTCCAGATGGCGATGAGGACCAGCTGACTAGGTGCTTCATGTTTTTTTCCTGTGCGGTTCAATGGTTCCCTACATTTTTTTCCCATTTGCAAATGATGCATTGGGTTTATCCAAGGTTGTTCCTTCCACCTGGCCACTTTCCCAGTCATGTGCCAAGTCTGCTACGTATTGACCAGGAGTCAGACTTACGCTATTTCACAAACCTGCACGACAAACGGCTGCCGTCACATGGTGGCATTTGGAGGCATTTTGGTTCGAAAGGGTGTATATAATCGAGTGGCAGCTGTAGTCGAGTAGCGGCCAAACTACAGCGAACGGTGGCTGATGGCTGTTTTGCTAGAGAATGTTCCCGGACCACACCACCAATTCTTTTTCTTTGTGGCTTTAGAATTCATGCAAGTACTGGGTTGACCTTTCATGTCTCATTCCACGAGAAGTGGTCCCAATGACGGTGTGCCGTGGTAAAGTGATGGCTTACAGCAACATGGATCAGCATGTTGTTTCTTTTGATAGTTTTATAATCGTAGTTTTGCATGCCAAAACGCAGAGGCACACGCTACTCAGGTTTGGTGAGCAATTTAATCAGGCAGCATGTAAAGATGAAGAAAACCATTGCAAATAGATAAATAAAATCCATGTAAAATGGTGTTGTGGGGTACGAAAGCGCGAATGCTCGTACTGTGACCGACGGTTTTTTTGTGGTTTGCTAGCTGGATATTGTGGTTTGCTAGCTGGATGGATAGACAGACGACAAATAGATGGACAGAGACAGGGACAGAGACAGGGACAGAGACAGGGACAGGGACAAGACAGAGTGAGAGAGTGAAAGAGTGAGATAGGCAGAGAGACGGACATAGATGGAGGCAATTCGCAATGCAGCTTACTTGTGTTCGTTTTCTCCTACCCTCTGGTAAACTAACATAACTATGGAAAATCACAATTTTTAATGGGACAATCCACTATAAATGGCCATTTTCAATAGCTATGTTAGTTTACTGGAGGGTATCCTAAAGCAATCTCCCTTGCAGATCCCTACAGCATTTGGGGTGGACAAACCCAAGGCTAGGGCTCCGTCCAGGCCCTGATACAGCATCTTGCCATGGGACCGTGGGCCATGTGGGATGGGAGTTGAGCTGCGAGGGCAGATGGTCCACTTTAGGCATCCCTGCATGAAAACGAGGATGAAGCTCCAGTTGAATCAAAAGTAGGACCTGTGACGAGACAGTAGACTTCATCATCCTCATCTCTGCGGTCTGCAGTTTGATTTGTTCAGTGGGCGAGTTGGACAACATCTGGCGCGCTAAACATGAGGATAGCATGCATAATCACTTCCCCTCAATATTAAATCCCACCCAGACCCCCCGGGTTTAGTATAATTTGATTTAGGGGCCCATATAGGGGCTCGTTTCACATTGGGTGGATGGGAGTAACAACCTTCAACCCTTCAACTTGAGCCCAGGTCATGGGGAGACACTATTGGTTCTCTGCAGAGAAGCAGTGCAAAGCTCTGAAAGATGAGCAGCTCGGCTACTGTAGAGGCATTGGTTTCTCCTGCCAAAGTTGCGAACATGGATGATTGCTTTCGACTTTTGTTCAAGGGGTCCATGATTTTGGTGTCCTTCAAGGATCTTCAAGGAATATATGTTTGTTGGTGCGCATTCCCAGGGCAAAACAAGCCTATTCTTGCGTTTTGGTATGCTGGTCAGATTGCTGCGGACCTAGGCAGGGATGCCGAATGCTGAAGATGCAGCAGGATTGGCGGCGGCAGACTGTGAAGCCCAGTGCGCAGATGCAGCCGCCTACGGACCGGAAGACATAGACCAATGGGAGCGCTGAAGCTTCAGAAGTCCCAGAAATGCATAATATCACTCTATGGGCTGAAACACCCTCGTGGAGCCTCGTGTGTTGTGTGCACGGAAGATATTGGCCATGGCGAAGGGGTCCGGTGTAGTGCCAGAAAATGCCATGAGAAGACTGCTGCTGCAATCTTCCTGCTCATGGTCAAAGGAGCAATGCAGATCTGTTGGAGCAGCCAAGCTGCAGTGTCCACTGTCTTTTTTCCACATGGACGTGCTCTTGGCGCATGAAACTGGTGCATCTGGTGCTTGATATTGCTTGACTTTTTGCCGCCAGCCCTTTAACGAGTGACCAAAAGTAGGCGGAACTCGTCGACCGCATGGTTTTTGTCACCTTGTGGTCACCTCACTGGTCCTGGTGAATTTCGGATCGAAGATGATTTGTTTGACGTTGTGCTCAAGAGCAGTGGTGCCCATGCTGCCGTGTTATCTGCCACCAGCAAGTTTTTCAAGAATCTGCTGGATCCTTTCTGGAGGCAGACCGGGTGCAACGAGGACAGCCAGTAGAAATTGCTATAAATTGCTGCTTTTAAAGCAGCTGTCCATGATTTGCTTGACCACATCTATGGTGGGCAGCCTGAGCTGAACCTGGAAGCTGGTCTTGAACTCCTACAACTGGCGGAGGCCTACAACTTGCCAAAGTTAGCAGATGGGAGGGCAGGCTACGAGATTCGTCTGGCAGCAATTTTCAAACGAACCGTTGTGTGAATGGTTTCCCGGCATTTTCGGAAATGAGTGCTTGTGTCCTTGGCTATGATGTGGACAAAGACTACCACATTGCTGCGACCACACGGCTATTTCCACTGAAGAGTGTGGAGATCAGTGAAATCATCGCACGCAGTGAAGACAGGAACATCACTTTTTGGAAGCATCACAGTCGTCATGATGAACCACCTCTGCGCGGCATTCCAGACAAAGCAGTGGAATTTCAGATCCTACTGCTCTTGCTGCGCCTTGAAGTTGGACAGCGCTTGGAAGACCCGCATGAAGTGCTGGTTGGACGGTGCCCCAGGCCAACAGAGCTTCACGAGGATTTGGCACCCTGGGAAGACTTCGTGTCTGGACACCAGGCAGTACAGAATCCAGACAGTCTTTGCGCTTCTTCTCTGCCACTGCAAGAGGTTGTAGCCATGCTGTTTGAAGGCAAACGAGTCTGGACAAAGATTGTCTGGCAAAATGCTGCTTCACACATGATTTGGACAAAGATACCATCACTGCAGTCGCACAGCTATTTCCACTGGAGAGTATGGACAAGGACAACATCGCTGCATGGGTAGTGAAGAGAGGGATGAGGCTCTTGTCGGGCACTCCTTACTGTATCTTTCTATCGCACTCCCGACCAAGCAGCCCCAGGTGAACACAATGCTTCCAGGAGGTGCACCACAGCGGCGTCGACTATGGCTTTGCTTTTCGCGAGCGCAGGATTCTGAAGCGTTGCTTCCTTTTGAATCACAGATGGGGTGTTCACTTCTCAAACAGCTGGAACGCGATGCTGCAATGACAGTTCTGATCCCTTGCTCTTTGAGGATTCGAGACAACACTTCTCAGCGAGTTCAGCGAGTTCTGACTCTCAGAGTTCGATCCACGCATTGGCTAATCTGCTAAGAAGCCATAAAAAGTATTCAAAAGTCAGCGGCACTTTCGGCAGGTAGGAGCCTTCAGCATTCATCCCATGTCGTTGAGGTTTGAAGATGGTTGGATGATGTTGGATGTGTGTATTCCTTGCCGAAGCCATTCATTGCCCTTACAATGCAGGACTTTGGATTGGATGTGTAGTGATTGTGCCCTAGCAGGGTGATGCTGGGTAAACGACTTACAAGCAGCACGTTTTTGCGATTTTTGACAGGTTGCCAGTTGCAACTAGCAAGATAAAGAATTGAACACTGACTTTTGCTTGTTGAGTCACTCGCTTAAAGCGTTCTTTCAGCTGAATATCAGTAGAAGAGGAAGCAAACACTTGAGCGCTAAGCCCAAAACGACATGTCTGCTGCCTCGTTTGCAAACAACAGCCATGCATCCGTATCCGCCTGAGAGTGTCGCACCTCTGCAGTAACGGCAATTGCACGTCCACGTGGCGTAGCTGCAGGCCCAAGTGAAAATGTTAGCGGCCTCCTTGACGCTTCAGGAGGTTGGAGATCACTGTTGGTTGACGTTTTGAAATGACACTTTCTTGAAGATAGCCGATAGCCTTCAGATGACTTCAGTTTCAGTTCCTTTGTAGGCCGAAGTGTTTATTAGACGATGCATGACTTGCCGGAGCCACAGTCTCCGTGATGTATTGGGGACTGCAGTAACGTTCCTTTCCAGATGTCACAAGGATTGGGCGTGTGAATGTGAAGTAGATCTCCAAAAAATGACCACCGAGACTGTCTTGCAGTATTAGCATGTATTAGCAGGATCATTTCATTCTTAGATAGTGCATGATACACTCAGTCAATTCCTTGACAGCCTGCAGACATCAAGCAACCATCAATGGGCATGTGGTTCAACGTTTCAAGATCCGTGGGCATTGTAGCTTGTTATCTCATCGGCGAGATCCCTTTGCTTTGCATAGTGAGCAATCAGCGATCGGCATTTCACAGAGGTTTGTCTGAAGAGCTTCGGACCAATTCAAGTGACAGTCAAGCGCTGAGAGCTTTTAAGATGGGCTTGGAGGAGATTGAAACCCAAAGGAAACATCAAGAGCTCTCAAACTCGTGCACTTACTGGGCAAAGCCAAGGTGGTAATGGTGGTTACCTTCTGGTAAACTAACATAGCTATGGAAAATCACATTTTTAATGGGAAAATCAACTACAAATGGCCATTTTCAATAGCAAACTGTTAGTTTACCAGAGGGTAACAATCCCCAGATTCCAATTCGGCATCTCGCTGAGGACCATCTGGAACCAGCCAGATTGCTGCTGTGATCAAAGGCCAGGTGTGATCCACGATCGCCACAGCCATCGCGTCAAGCGCTTTCCATTGGCAGGAGAGGGACCCAATTCGTGGAGTCCTCAGTCACCGAGCCAGTGGCAGAAAAAAAAGATGTTGGGACATTTTTTTTCAGCCCTGTTACAGGTCTGCAATGGCATTCATGATCGAGTGAGCTGAGTGTCTTTGAAGATTTTGGATTGATTTGGAACCTCTTGGAACCATTCCTGGATCCTTCCTGGATCTGCTGGAGTTCTTTTGATCTGTTTTGATATGGCCACATGGGCAATTTCTGGCAGGTACTGGCAGTTGGATGAGAAAGTGGGTGGTGATGCCCGTCCCCCAGCGACTCCAACGACCTGTTGGAGTTGTCCTGGGACCATGGTGGCGACGTCCCAGGTGCAAGAGACCACCGTCGAAGAAGCGATGAATGCTGCTACGCGGGTTGAGGCCTTGACGGTGGATTTGGATATTATTTTGGTTCAGAGTCCAGAGTCCACTCAATATAATCAGTCAGTTCTTTCATGGGATTTCACATGTGATTCGACATGTGATTCCATGTTTCACACTTGGGTGACAAATCTTAGCCATTCTGGAAGGTTGTGGAACTTTAATTGTCTACTGTAGCGTTGTGTAGCGTGGCTTTCCACCGGCATTGCTCTATCACTCCCCACAGCGCAGGTTTCCAGCCTCTCTGTGCTGTTGGACTTGGCTACAGGACGCCTTTCACCAGTTGGTGCAGGAAGCCTAGCAGTGTGGACTGGATGCGCTCGAAGTGTGGGTGACAGTCGGGGATTTCTCCTCACAAAATATGGGGCAATTTTTGATACTTTTTACGGGAAGGATCAACATATATGAAAATCATCCACCGACCAACCAGGGGGTCACCTCCTGTGAATATTTTAACCGAGGCGATGGTAAGACGCCAGGCGGCTACCTTAGACCTCAGTGGACCCATTGTGAAATGCTATGAAGGTCTGCCATTGTCAAGTATTTGAGAGCAAGAATCCCTGAGAATTGTTGGGATAGTGCCAGTTCTTCAATATCCGCATCAGACTTTTTAACTTATCTTTGCCTCTTTTTCTCTGGTCGAAAAGGCACCACGCATCAGTGTGCAAGGTTTCTCTTTCAGCTCGTTTCCGCACTTGATGACCTTTGTTTCTACATGAGTATGGCTCAACATCTGACACCCCAAATTTGGAGTAGTTTTCAGGCTACTGTAGTAACAGGTGAACTACCAAAAAACCCATCAAAAACCACAGCCCGCTGGGTCCCACGGGGTTCCACGGGGTCGCCAAGGTGAAAGTCACCGGTGAGATGGGATCTGCCCGTCCTCTGGCTCCAGTGCTACGGAGCCGGCGGCCCAGGAAGTCGCCGCCACTTATCGCTGACTTTTTAGCCCGAAAAGGATAGTCGGATAGTTAAAAGATGTTAAAAAGCAGAATTTACCATTGTCAATCAATCTGAAGTTTGGAATTGGAGTTTACCAATTTCCATCCTTTCTGGAGGTTGCTGACTAGTGCAATAACTGCTTCAGTCAGCACAGGTGCGGTGCAAAAGGTGGTCATGGAGTTCCAAGAGAATCAGCCAACGACTTCCAGGCCATAGGGAAAGCCTGCTGGTTTTAGTACCGGATTCGCAAAGTTGGTGTTATTTGGAAAAAGTGTCAGGAAACTATGGCAACATATCTAAATATTACAAGTTATAAAATGTTATAAATATACATCCATGATCATCCATGGTTATGCGATGTTCCACAATGCTATGTACGACTTGGTCATACCTACAACACCCTGGTGTGAAAAAAATGTCGGTTCCCACAAGTGAAAAATAACGGGTGCTTCTTTTGTCCCCAGCTTTCTATTTGCGCCGCTTTAGCGCCATTTTGCACCAATGTAGGGCCAATTTCCGCCGTTTCGTTTTTGCACTTGTTCTCTAATAAGTCAAAACAAGGGAAACGTTTTTATGTCCCAAACAGCAGGCTAAAAGGCAATGTAGTAGAATACTACTGTGTATAGCAATCTAGCCATAGATTTGGGTTTCCGAAAAAGAGATTCTGAACTTGATCCCGGCATGGATGCACTGGTCAGAAGTGCTGCTACCTTTGGGCAATTTTGCTCTTCTGATCTGGCTCAAGGACGAGCATCTGCCCTGCAATGCATCCCTGCTTTCACGCGAAGTGTTGCGGACTGGTTCTTGGGCACCTGCAATGTGCGAATGCCTGTCGACCACCTGGATGTGCCAGATTGGCTGCCAGGCAAGAACCCAAAGGACTGGCGGCAACGCTCTGCCTTTGTCTTGGGATCAGATGCAAAGCACCTGGGAAGTCCAGGCGATGCGTCGGCAAGGGATCTGTGGCACCGGAAACGGGATCTGTGGCAGATTGCCAACCCGAAGCTGTTGAAAATGTTGCCCAAGCCGCTGAAGATGCTGAAGATGCTGAAGACGTAGTTCCCAAAAGGAATTGCCCAAAATGCTTGCGACCCCAGAGGGTTTGCCTTTGCGAGGCACTTCCGGAAGTGGTGGAAACTGACACCCAAGTTGTGCTATTCACCCATCCCAAGGAACTGAAACGATCTCTCTGTACCGGTCCACTACTGGAACTCTGTCTGAAGAGGATCATCAAATTTGTTGGGAAGGAATTCCCAGACCCTGAGGACAATCCCGCATTGCATGAGCAGCTGTGCCAGGGAGGACGGCAGTGTTTCTTGTTGTATCCAGGCTCAGAGGCATCGGATGTTGCGGAAATCGCTTCGAAGTCTCCAGTGACCTTGATACTCATTGATGCCAGATGGCGGCAAGCGCGGATCATGCTGAACCGGTCTACTTGGTTGCAAGCACTTCCCAGGGTAAGCCTCCCTCACAAACAAAGTGGATATATTTGGAGGCAACAGCCAGCTTCAGGCTGCGTTTCAACTCTGGAAGCTGTTTCGGAAGCTCTAAACTTTCTGGAGGGCACTGAGGGAGCACGCATCAAATCTTTACTCCTTCGACCGTTTGAAAAGATGGTGCAGCTACAATGTCAGTTCACCCCGAATGCCAAAGACAAAAATGCAAATCTGGGGCTGCCCATGAGTGTAGAGAAGGAGAATGCGAATCCATTGTGGAGCAGAAGCCGCAGACGCAAACACAGGCGGAATAAGCAACGCTTAGATTTCGCATAGAGATTTTCAGACTCACAGACGGGACTCTTTGGCTCTTGGCCTCTCTGACGAGGTGGGCTTGGAACCGAGCTTACAACCTCCAACAGTAACTGACAAAGCGTATCAGTCCGCGTCTGAAGACTTCGACCATTTCGACTCTGTGCCGTGTGAGACAAGGGCGGTCCTCATTGTGGACGAGTCGACCAGCAGAGATTGTCAACAAGCTGATGCACCAGGCCTTGACAGGTTCCTTCGACTTCGCAGGTGCCATGTAATCACAGTGGCAAGCTGGAGCAAAATGACGCGACAGCCTTTAAAAAGCTCAATAGATTCCCAATATTCCCAGTCACATTTAAAACCTATCCTCATGTTCAACCTGGTTCAGTCCTTTCCGAAGATCCATTTTTTTGAGCACCTTCCACTACCTATAGCTTGTTTGTCTATGATATCCTTCGCTGGTACAGGTCAATGATGCAATCATCCTTCTACGGTTCATGGATGCCCAATGATGCATCAGCAAGCTGTGTGACATCCTCAGTGCATCAGCAGCGACTGAAAGCCCTGTTGTTTGAGTAGTATAGGGGAAGTTGCAATCTGCGGATTATTGTACCATATTATCATAGGAGCCTCGTTCTCAACAAACAAGTAGAAAAGAATGACGGTTTTGAACACTTCTCAGCATTTTTTCCACAGAATCCCAGGTGCTTTGCGGCCGGGCATGGCCTTGAACCTAAAAAACGATGGCCTTCACAGCTTTGATGTTGGCGCGTGCTATGGCCCCTGTAGCAAGGATGCCGCTGCTGCGATTGAAGCATCACTGCCGTGCAGAACTCAAATGTGAGTGCATACATCAGTGCCCCACTGCTGGCTCAGTGAAGTGTCTTTTTTTCATTTTTTTTCCAGAGTTTTTGTAAGCTATCAAAGCGTTTCCACTGCCTTGCAGTCTCCAAATTTTCCAGGCACTTGCGGCTCTCTGGTTTGTGGCCAGTGCTCGATTTGCAGTCATGGGAGACACAGCCGCAAGTGCTTGTGCATGCCTTAAGCGTCCTCTTTCACAGCTTAGCCATGTAACATTTGCCGTGCATATCCGTGCATACAAAATTATATTGGCACTTGACATGCTCAATTTGGACGGTGAAACATGGTGAACTTGTTTGTGTCTCGGAGTTGCGGGCTGAAAGTTTGAGGCGTTGCCATGCCGGTGCCCCATTCCAGCCTGGGGCCCAGCGATACCAACAGGTCTCCTTTTGAGCTTCTAAGCTTTGTCGAATTCAGCCAACATCGACTCAGGGGTAGCATTGTCATGAACGAAAGCTTCGTCGCAAGCTCTTTGAGATGACTGAAGATGGCACGACATTTGTGAAGCATCGGCAAGCTTGAAACGTACCAGAGATTGACAGCAACAATGTGAAACTCGTTTCTGAAGTTCAGGCCACTTCAAGAGCTTCATTTGGTGGACATGGATCTTCTGATCAGCCCTCAGATTTGATGCTCTGATTTGAAGTTGCAAAGGACTTTCCTAGTGATTTTGATGTTCTGTTGCTGTTAGGTGCAGGGAGCTGCATCGTTTCCTCCGCAGTGCAAACCTCAAGTTTGACCGCTTGAACACGTGGGATTGTTGTCTGGTCCTGTTGGTGTCAGCACTTGAACCCTCGCAATGGATGATTGTTCAATACTCAAAGCAACCTAATTTGTGGCTTTGTGGGTCAATTTGTAGGATCCATCTAGGTACCATTTGTGCCATGGTCAAAAGATAGGCATTATATACCCATACTGGGGGATGGTCACTAATCAAGTCACTAATCCATAAAAACCATATGATATACCCACGATGTTTGGAATGTTTGCATCCCCATGGGATGGATGACCATACCCCATCAATGCCAAGTAACCCGACCATGGCATATCATGTTGTTGCTTATAATATTAATATAATTAATATCCATATAAGTATAAATTAGATGTTTGGTGATTGAATTATATAAACCAGCATATTTTTGATCATTTTTTTGACCATCAACCGTTCATCAACCGTTCATACCATTTAAGGCTCCTTTTTTTTGGGGGTGTCCGGCTCAGGGCTGCGGCGTTGGCAGAGCCGCCCTCTCCAGCTGGAACAGATGTGGAAGGCCTTGGATCTGGCTGTGCTGGGACCTTTATGGATCTTTGAGACGATGTAAGGGATATGTAAGGGTATATTCCCACTTGAAAGAAGATGGGATTTATGGATGAATTTAGTATTGATATGTATTCACAGGAAGCGGAGGTCGCGATTTTAGATCAACGTGGAATAGCGGAACAAATGTCTTGCATTTTACCAGAAAGAAAACCTGGAACACCAGAAGCCCAGCCTCTTTCTTGGAGCTTTTTTTTCTTTGCACCCTCATCCTTCCGTCCTTCCTTTCAATTCCACTTCTTTTCTTCTTTTTACTTCTTTATTTTTTTCAAATGCCGGTTCCGTCAGAGATCCGCAATCAAGCCAAAACGCAGCCAAAATTCAGAAAAACTGCCTAGACCCAGACCTTCCTTTCCTCTTCCTTCCGCCTTCCTTTCCTCTTTCTTTCCTCTTCCTGCCTTCATCCTTTTCCTCTCTTCTCTTTCCTTTTTCTTTCCTCTTTTCTCTTCTTCCTTTTCCTCTCTTTTCTCTTCCTTTTCCCCTCTTTCCTTTTTCTTCCCTCTTCCTCTCTTCTCTCTTCCCTTTCCTCTCTTCTTTTCTTGTCGTTTCTCTTCCTCGCTTCCTTTTCTCTTCTTGCAACATGACATTTGTGCTGGGAGCCCAAGAAGCAACGCCGGAAAATCATAAACGAAGCAACTACCGCTATTCCACCAAATTGCATCAAATTGCAGTAGAATTCAGCCAAACGCTCAGGTATTATCCATAACTATAGTAATAGTAAGATACTAGGATACGTTCAAAACAGATGGAAACTTGTTGGAAGTATACTACCATCGTGGTGCGATTCAGGCTTGCTGGCGGCTCAAATCCAAGCCGCCCTTGTGTTGCCCTTAGTGATCTTTGTAAAAAAGTGTTTTTCGCAAAAACAAATGGCGCTAGGACAAGAATTCCAAATGAAACTTGTTCAGCGAGATGGACTTTCCGGACTTGATGCAAGGCTTCCAAGATCAAAAGCAAAATCCCAGTCAGGAGCACAGCTGTTGAGATCTGTGGCCAAGCAGGGTCCTGTGATGTTGAAACGACAGCCGCTACCTCTTAGGCGTCCCCTCCGAGCGAGAGAGAGAAAAGGCAGCACTTTTACATACTCTTATGGCGTTTGTACCGGCACTTGGAATTATTTGGGTGTGCCTGAGAATGGGTATACCCACCAATAAAGGCAAGTTTTCTTTGCGACAATTGATCATGGACAAGTGGACTTTGCCGCAAAAATGTGCCTCTCACAGAATGAAGAGCGCACTGCACAGGCTCTGGGATCGTGTTGTAGCAGCAGAGAAACGATCACTAGAAGCCGAAAACCAACGTGGTCAGACTCTTACTGCGGGATAGCCTCGGCTTGTCACAGAAGACTTGCAGTGTGGTGCAATCAGAATGTGGGTGCCTGCGGAGTACATGCTCTGAAGGCTTCTACACCTTGTCTGTGCTTTTGCTTGCGACTTGGGAAACAGGGAAACAGACTTTTGTGTAGACATTGGCATCCCAACATCGCCTGGCTGACAGAAAGCAAGACCAAGTCTGCAGAACAAACAGAAGCTGAGGTTCTACAAGCTTCTCGGCTTTGTCCTGCCCTGAAGGGGAGCCACCAGCTAAAAGCTGACAATAGAAATGAGTACTGTAGACAGAAAACATCAGCAGAAACATTTGGAGACATTGATTTGGAGTGTTGAGGTCATTCGGCACATGCTTTTGTGTGCAGCCATCTTCCTGGGAGCCCTTGCAGATGACAGGCACCGGATGATACCTAATTGTCAAATTCTGCAGCAAGGGTAAGTTGTGTATATCCACAAGACCGTCTGTGCAAATTGAAAACCCCATATCTCAGGCTCCATGCTGTTGCGCTTTCCTCCCCCGGAGGAAGGTGGGCTGAGACCCTCGCAACCTACTGTGCTGTATCTACCAGCTGCGCTGTGCCAGATTTTCGTCTTCTATAGACCACCTCTTCATTTTCCTTCTCACTGCAGTATCAGCCAAGAGCTCAAGTTTCAATGGCCATACTGAACATGTTAACATGCAAAACCATTCCAATTCTACCAGCCCTTGTGGTTTTGACATTGAAGCTGGAGGTTCTTCTGCTCACTCTTTTCCGCCCAGCAACTCGGCCTTGAGAAGCACCGAGTCCAAGTCAGATTACGAATAGTGGCACAGATACAGTTCAGCAATGTTTGCTTAGACCTGTCAATGTATGTCGCTGTCCCAGTGGTCCAGGTCCGATTGCTATGCACAAGCATTGTGTACGTTGCAGCCCTGTGGCTTTGGGTCATGACCTTAGTTTGCACATGTTGGGTCTCCGTCAGTCAGCGTGTGTTAGCATTTGTTGCAGAGAAAAAACTCTGACGCACATAGTCAGAAATACAATGAAATAAATACAGTAGAATTTCCTGGGTAGCACATTTTAGTTGTATTCTCAAGAGCTGGGATTGAAGGTACCATTCATTCGGGATGATTTCTCCTACTGTTTGCTTTGCCGTCAAGGGATCTTTGCCATGGTAGTAAGGAAAATAGATGTCGTTTTCAATCTAGCCTGAAGGCTAATATGGAGAAGATCAGATCATTGAGGTGTCGCCAGGGTTTCAATTGGACCGAGGCTCATAAGCTCTTCAATATGGAGATGCTTGAGCTTTGTGTCAGGATCGGCTGTGTGATGAACCTGCTGCAATCTGAAGATAGTGTAATTAGTTCAGCAAAGAACCAGACCTGGGAGCTGTATGGAGATGTCGGGGTGCTATCCAATATATCCAATGCATTCCAATGCTTTCTGGCCAGTTGGCAAACTTGGCATGCTTCTGGGATAGCATCAGCAGTGCAGCGCCACCCGAGCCATATGCTGAGTTCGTTTGGGGATCATCCGGGATCTCCAAAATCATGAGCACCTCCGAGGCTGGTCGACCTTTTGTGCCTTCGTTGCAGCTTCTGTCGACATCTCAGAGGTTTGCTCGACTCTGGCTGGCATCCATAGCTGCTGCCTACCAAGATTGTCTACGTGCGTAGCCTCCAAAGCTACCGCCTCTCTGACATGATTGCCACCTCGACATTGGGCAACTTATGCTTTCCAGAGACTGAAGGACGTGCACCACTGCAGTTCTAGTGCCAACAGGCTACTTTTGGCGATTGACTGAGATCTACGTCTCCTGCCTAGTATGGAGCACTTGGCAAGATATTTTCAGCGTAAGACCATCAAAATCATTCAAAGGATACTCTATGATATTCAGATATTCTACATTATTGTGTGAGGCCAGATGTGGACGCTTGTTCTTAAGGTCACTGCCGCCTTTCCTATCGCTTTGTACTTTTGCTGCAAGTGCGTGCAGAAGGCATGGCGTGCTTGTCGATATGACTCTACGTTCAAGTGTAGCCGTACTGTAGCCGCTGAAACCTTCCATTTGTCACACTCTGCAGGCATTGAAACTGTCAAGTCAACAAGCCACTGAATGGATGTATGTCGGGGAACCCGGAAGAAGTTCTGGAGAGGATAGCGCAAGTTCTGACCTCGTGGATTTTGCTCAGCCGTTAGGGGGTGATATCAGATATCGGCCAATCTTGGTTTTCCAGGTATAAATGAATCCATATCAGACTACTGTTGGTAGAACAATAATAAACCATCCCCCAAATCACCATTTGTATGGGTGATATATAAACCATTCCCAGTCATGGGTGGTTTATGGCATTGTTTTACCCACATGATATCTTGCCCCCCAGTTTTGGTTCCATTTTTGGTGTCTCCCCAGCCGACCAGGATCCAGCCGACCGGATCGTAGCTCCCTTCCTGAGCAACCGCTTTGCAGTGCCCAGCTCAATGTGAAGCTTATAAACGGTGCTTCAACGCATTTCAAACCCTTCATCTTAAAACCCTTATGAAAAGAGTATGTAATGCTTTGAAATGGTAGGATAAATCTGAATGAAATGGGATATCACCTGGTTATGACCTGGTTATGACCCTTTGTGAATGGGATCCATAAACCTATCACCGAGTATGATATATGGGTCATTCGCCCACTACCCTGAGGCTTTGGGCGGATTGTTCGTGAAGGCTGGCCAGTGGTTGGCCAATATGGCCGCGACTCCATTGGTTTTGGACCCAGGGAGTTGTCTATTTCGGCATCCATGGGGCATTGTGCACCCGTTGCGATAGCGGATTTGAGGTCTGGACCGATCACTTGAAGAAGCTTCAGGATTGTGCGCCAAAAGATACAGACACCTATGTCAAGGCCATGCTAGAGGCCGGAGCCACTGTAGCCATTCTGTTTGCGCGCCAGCCTTTTGATTGCAATGTGAAGATATTTGACAATCAACTTGCCAACTTGTCGTGAACTCGCAAAAGGCTGAGTTTGGAAAGAACTTCAAGGCTCCAGCTGCTTGCTGCACTTTCTTAAAAGATCTTTTTTGTTTGTTTCGGGCATTGAAAGCCTCTTTGAATGCCAGGACATCTTCCTTGAATTTGAGTTTGATCCAGTTGCTTCTGCCAGCATTGCACAGGTGCTTGCTGCATTTGTCAAATTTTGTCAATGCATTTGTCACGTGTCGACAGGAAACAAAGGAAGACAACAACGAATAGAAATTTCTACACTTACAATTACATAAAAAGACAAACTGAACCTTCAGGATGGAAACTGACAAATTGACTCCCAAGTCTCAATGAAGCAGGTGCACAAAGCCATCATGCGCGAAAGCGGAGAGCAGGCACCGGCATAGCACAGCGAAATCTTCCTCTACCTCCATCTGAAAACGAATCAAAATCAAAACCTTCTGATACCACTTTTGGATACAGTAACCTCTGGTAAACTAACATAACATAACATAACTATGGATGGCAAAATCAACTATAAATGGCCATTTTCAATAGCTATGTTAGTTTACCAGAGGGTATATTTGGGGGGATGAACATCCATAACTGCCAGTGATTTTGGTGTTTTCAAAGCCAGGGAATTCCATATGGGTGAACCATCCGCCAGGTGGCGGTGAAGCTCCAACATGAAGGTGTTGAGCCCATGATGCTGTTGGATCTGGATGCTCTGAAGCAGCTTGGATGAAAAAACGGGTGAAACCCATGTGACCAAGGGGCCTCCTTAGGAGGTCAAGGATAGTTCTGGATATAGAGTTGAGATACGAATGTTGACTATTGGCTGTGCCTACATCATTCCGACCTGGCAAATCTGGCAAGGCGCGTTCTAGCATTCAGTTGCTGGCTTGGTGGTTCAGATTGGGATGAAGTGAAGTGAGACCGGCGCGTTTGTGAGAAAACCATTTTGGCTTGGAATTCCCTGACACCTTCAGCAGAATGTGTTATGCATCCAATTTGATCTTATGGATGTCATGGATTTGCCCCAAAAAGACGGATGTCAGGAGCATCACGGAAGGCTGGATGAAGGAGATGGTGCACGAGCTCGATTTTCACCGTGAGGCCGTGAGTGAACGCAGCGATGTGTTTTTTTTTGCAGTCTTCGCATGTCTTCCAATCAACAGGTATACGGTATACGGTATACCGGTATACCCATGTATACCCCAATATTGGATGATATTGGGGTTTTCATGTGGAAAGGAAATGAACCGAATGAGCATCCATTGGAATTGGGGGCACTTACCATCACTAAGGTGGAGAATCTCCGAGAGGTGCGACGCGGACTCAAAGATGCCGGTGTCAACGTGGTGGTGCCCAAAGAAGTCGAAGGCCAGGTGACGTGGGGGTTATACCATCGTCATACCAATTGCAGTACCAAGTAACCTCACTCCTTGAAAATAATGAACTAGCCCACAATAAAACCAGGCAGGTACGGTATATAATAGGGACTAACTCAGGATAGCTTTCAACTTTCAACCATCCTCAATTTTACAGACCTGCAGGCTCATCGTTTTGCTTTATGTGACAAGTGTGTTCGATTTCCTGCAGGTCACGTCTCACGCAGGGCCTTCATCATGGATTTCTGCGAGGCAGACCTGATCAAAGTTTCATGAAGCTGCGCAAGACTGCGCTTTCTCATGGCTTTCTCTATCCTTCTCTATTCAGATACAAGTGCCACTTTCAAGTATTTGGATATGCCTCAGAATCTCAGACCACTGCGAAATTAAAACAAATTAAAGATGCATTCATCAATGTGTATTGCCGAGATTGAACCCATCCTCGGATTTGCTTGCTGGTTTGATATTGTTGCAGGTTATATTGCAAATGATTGTTGAAGAAAACATTCAACCGATATCCAATCAAACTGGATGATATCCAGCAGTTCGTGATATAGGCTTGAGCCTGAACCAGGATATACCCTTATAATTATCATCATTGTTCTTATACTAATAATATACTAGTAGTTGTCATAGTTATCAGTAAGGGTTTACGGTTTAGTTTCATCTTCCCCATGAAACCAACAAACAGAACTCGTGGCCCTTTCAAGCCTCAGGGATTTCGCTTCACCGACTTGGATCAGCTGGCTCTTTGGGGTGTGGACCGAAAGGCGCTCGGAGTCGGGGCACCCAGTCGAGGGACCGAAAGGCGCTCGGAGTCGGGGCACCCAGTCGAGTGACAGATGATCTGCAGGAGGAATGGTGAGTTTTCAACCATTTTTGTGGCAACTTTATAGGGAATTCAGGGGAAATTCATGGAAGATACCAGTGCATCTAGGGTATGTGGGCCCTCATTTTTTGGAGAGAGCCGAAGATGGCCTAGTCGTGGATATGTGAGTATATACATCCTTGAGGACTGGGATGGTCCACAAGATGTTACGTCATGGTCAACACATACAGTATAGAGAAAGAGTGGTTTCTACGTATTTCTACATCAACTGTATGGCAGTATGAGGATAATATGCTTGGAATATTTAGGAGCATGAGATGTGAAAGGACCACGCAAGCAGTGACTTTCCTCTGAGGAACGTGCTGTGCATGCGGTGGCATCCCAGCTCCTGGAAATTGGAGTCTTCAATTCTGACCCGCCCGGAACTTAACTCTCAACTAGAACTTGGCGAAGCGGATGTGTGATTTTCCATGGATATTTTCCATTGATTTTCCTCAATCTTGTTCTCGTTCGTCACTTCGAGACATTGAACATCTCCTGACTTTCAGCCACTCCTCCGCTTTCCGAGAGCCGAGGCATGGGGGCAACTTGCTTTGCCAGATACAGGAGAACTCGGCCGTCCCAGTCCTCTTGGACTTTGGCAACTGCATCAGACTGCCAGAGGAGCAACGCATCTCGGAGCAGTTTCAGAGTTTCAAAATCAGACAGTCATCCTTCTTTCGTGTTCTTTCTATGAAAAATTAAACATGATTTACAATGCCATTTTGTGGTATCCTTTGTCGGGCACCATTTTGAACATTTAAATTTAATTGTTCATATGCATTGACTGAAGGGTGAGATGTTGAATGGCAGCAAGAGGCTTACTTTATTGTCGACTCCTGGTCGCACTGGCGGATGCCAGCATGTCAAGCGTTGTGGAGGCCAGTGTGCTCAACATGCTCAGTCGGGTGGTTTCTCTATACTTGGGTGTGCCTGAACAATCTGAACATTGGGGATTCTCCCAAAACTGCTATTTCAATAGGGAAAATGATGAACCAGTGGTTTTGAGGGGAAATTGCATCATTTTAGGACAAACCCGAATACCCGGACACTTTGCCTCTGCAGGCTACGAAGAAGCTGGGCATCATCACGTCGCAAACAGAGGCTGGAATGGCCAGAATCTGTTGCAATGCGGAAATCTGAGAGCAATGGGATAAGTCAACGGCAACAGTCCTGTGTAAGTTCTATACATTTAGTCTACAATAAAGAGATATATGCATGTCGAGATTCTATAGCCAGATCCACTACATAGAGGCCACTAGCATTATTTGCAGAGGTACTGGCATGATGTGTCTTTGTTCAGCAACAGGCTCACCCTGCGCGCGACATGGAGTACATGATGCGCCTTGGGCATCATTTTTTAGCACCTCTGGGCCAGATCTCATCATGGTTTGGTCATCCTGAAACAGGGGGAATACCCAGTATAGCCAATGCAACATAAAATTTACCCAATTACCATCAATTACCCAAGAGTAGCTATGTGATGACTCATGTATTTTTGCCCTGCAAAATGGCACTAAGGATGGTGTTTCGGGACACTGGCAGTCGAAAAAGCCAGCTCACTCCTTACTATGAAGATTCGCTACAGTCATCAAAGATGTTGCCCTTCCGCAATCAAACATAGCAATTGGAAGTCCCCCTACAAATGGGTATTTGAATGGGAAAATCATCGATACATGCGGGATTTTCCATTGCTATGTTTGATTTCCAGAGGGGAGTTTTCATGAAAATTGGAAGTTCACTCCTTTGTGGAGCCACCATGGTGGCTTCAGGATTGCTGGCCTGAAGAGCTTCAGAGAGCTTCGCAAATCCCAAAGGTCTGCAGACATGGAGGCACAGGACCTGACCACGGTGCTGCCTGGTCAGCTGTCAGCTTCCCTTGTGAGGCTCTGGATGAAGAGACCAAGAAAAACAAGAAGAAAGCAAAGGCTCATTGCTTAGCCCTAAATGTCGGGATCCTGCAAAGCCATAGGGCTTCTTCCAATTTTCTGGTTCAGTAGCTTGTTTAGGCAGTTTAGGGTTGTGGTTTGCAACATGCGCTGATAGTTGCAGCGCTCCATAGAGTATGGAGAATGGCTGACAGATGCTGAGATTTGGTACCGAAGATGATGACTGGCCTGCCCTCTTCGTATAATCCATCATTGGGCCTTGCTGCCGAGGCACAAACTCAGAGGTATCCAAAGAAGATGCCGGAAGAAGCGGTTTTATTCCTCCGGATGATGGTGTGATCCTGAGATATCGATATCTGAGATCTTGCTCACCTTAAGTTGCATGTCACAGATATCATTTCCACACTTGATGTATGGAGGTTTCCTAAAATAGGGGTACCCCCAAATCATCCATTTTAGATTGGGATTTTCCAGTATAAACCATCCATTTTTGGGTACCTCCATTTTAGGAAACCTCACCACCCGACTGCAGTTGCTGGTCCGTGGCCTGTGCTCCCAACTGGATGCTGAACTGTGGGATCCTCAGCTTGGGGACTGATCAATGGATCAGAAGTGTTCGCATGGGTTCCATTCAAAGAATGATACCCCCAAATTCCAAATGGCATTTAGACATCAACTTCAAGTTTTTTGTAGAGAAATTCGCCCACATTCGTGGCTTCATGGATCTTAACTGGTCCTCATTTGTGGGCCAGCCACGTCCAACAAGATCCACTGATCCACGTAGGCCATTCCTGCAGCTGTTTGAGCAACACGCTCGCCGTGCGTTGGTCCGGAGTCCTGAAATGCCACCGATTTCATGAACACCTGACGTCAGAAATTCCCAGAGGTTTAACACGTTGGGAAATCTACAGGAAGTCCTCTTCGTTCCCAAGGAAAAGACATGAAAAGACTATGGTTTCCTCTAGATTTCCCCTTGAACCAATTCAATACAGGAATTCAATAGAACCACTCAATTGATTGATGAGGTTGTCAGATTCCCCACAGTGAAGCGGGCGCTACGCGCCCTGCCTGCTGATCAAGATGAGAGGCGCTTTGCTGGTGATGCGGCACCATCATCACTTTGGGATATCCTTTCCAATTTTTTCCCGAATGGTTTTCATCATTATTTTCCCATCATGTTTCATGATTTTTCAATGATTTTTCAATATATATTTTTCATCATCCAATATCCCAGCTATCAGGAGAAATAGGCCGAGTCCCGTCCCCTTCGCAGGTCACAAGCCTTGAGCGACAAGGCTCAGCTTTGAAGCACAAAACTGGAAGTTTCATCAGAGGCTGCTGGCACGTAAGACAAAACATTAAATAGCCAGGTTTTTTCTGAATGGACATGTGGATGGGTTAACATGAACATCCAATTTACAATCATTTCCCAGCTATTTGGGGGTTAACCCGGCTGCCAGGGTGGCACCATCCACAGCCAAGTGTGGGTCGTTGCCGCCAGGTTGCGTCTCATGTGGCGCCATTGGTGCGCGAGGTCATCGCACAGTTGGTGGTTGAACGGCCTGGCCTTGGCATCCAGGCGAAGCTCACGCCGATGGCATTTTGATGACTCAAACTGGCAAGTTCTTGGAAAAGATGTTGAAGTTATTAGTTGGAGACTTGATGCCTTGATGACTTGGGTCAGTATCAGATGGCATGTTGATTTTCAGCCGTTTTGTTGCAGTTTCAAGATGGGGCATCACTTTTCGAGGCCTCGGTGTTCGTGGGTGACGCTTGCGTGGTCGATGAGTGCGGAGGAGTCCTTGGTTCGACAGATCCTCGGCCGATGTTGCGATCAACCAGGATGCCACTGGCGGATCTGGCCCGTGGGAGTCTTGGATGTCTTGAGAGAATCCATGGTTGAAATATGTTGCAATGGTTGCAATGAAGAGTTCAAGTCTCAAATTGGGACCTTTACCATCTTTTACTCTTCCTATCTTCATTTGGCTACGATTCATTGCGTTGACCACATCCCTATCCTTTTCGTCCGCATGTCAACAATCACAAGGACAACCCAGCTTTTTGAGGTCTACCCTGGTTGCTTGCACTGGGTGGTGCAGAGAAAAAGGGTTTTCGGCTCAGACTGTGCTTTGGGATGGCCGCCAACACGAGGGAAGTATCGGATTTTTGGTCCACAGCTGGGTCGGTTCCACCATCTGAAAAAGCTGGTAGAGGCAAGATCAAATATTCGGATCGCCTCATGAGCCTGCTGGTGACGAGCTGAGCTTTGTGTGTCGATTTCTTTTACATTATTTTCCCATCCTTTATATACATTCTTTATCATTCTTTATCATTCTTTTCCATTCTTTTCCCATCTTTTATATACATTCTTTATCATTCTTTATCATTGTTTTTTCGTAGAGCTGATTTGGCTGTCTGATACGAAGACTTTCAGCATTCTTTCAGCGCCGGCTTTCTAAATCAGTTTTTGGCCACGTCCACGTGCCTCACCTAGGAGACCCAAAGTGCTTCCACTGCAAGCCTTGCCGATGCATTGGCACATCAGGTTCGTCCCTCAGCCATCAGGATGACCACAGTCCTTGCAGCGAAGTCAAGGCCATCAAGCAGGATGGTGATGAACGCGTGCAACCCAGAAATGTTTCGAGTGCCATGCATTTGAACATCCACTTGAATCATTTGACACCGAGCTGGAGACGAATCTGCAGATATTGATGTCTGAACATGAAGAAATGCAGGAGATACTTTCATCTCGAGCCCGGTTGCAGAGCTGGGAGACAAGAAGCAGATGCTGAAGAAGTGACGCCCTCAGGGGCAAAGTGTTGGAGATTTGGGGATGCCTTCGCGCAACTGCTCTGGTTTGATCAAGCGAAATGACCAATGCTTTTGTGATGTGGCTGTGGTGGTACAAACCGGGTTCATTTATTGACATGTACTCTATTGTTGAATTTCATTGCAGGGATTGTTGATTTCTGCCTATCATCTACTTTAATCATGGATACACAGTGACCGTGCGACTACAGCAGTCTCAACAGTAGCAGTAGTTGTGGTACTATGGGTAGCAGTAGCCGGAGCTGCCGTACATTACCATACCATCACCAACAACAGGGACATAGCACACTCTCTGGCAATCAGATGGGAAATTCACCATTTCAATGGGAGAAAAGGGCAAATCATCTCATATGTATGATTATATACTGTGTAATTATATATTATATATGTATGTACATATTTCTATACTGTCACCATTCGAAATCGGAACGTATGGGGATGATCATCTATAAATGAGGACAATTCCATGGCCAAGTTGAATATCCACAGGGCATTTGGTGCCATGAGTTTCTCCTAAGGCTCTCAGGGAGCTTTGCCAGCCATCCTCTCTCTGGAGCACGTCATCTGCCGTGGGGCATCTTTGACACGCTTTGACAGGAGTTTTCAGACCCGATTTCTGTATATCTTAATTTATCAGCAATCAATGCCAATCGTTTTTTTTTTCAGACCAGAGTTGTGGAGGTCTCTTGATTTCTATCAGTCAGACTAGCACCATGCTAGAACTCAGAACCACGTTCATGCCATTTGAATATCTTGAAATCTTGGGCAGCATCATCATGAGCACTGGAAAACCACGGACACATGATTCTCAGTGACTAGGCAACCCCCTGGTTCCATGGAGTCCAACTGCAACGAAAATATCAGGGGCTGGCTATGTAGCTGCATCAGCTCTGCGCCAGTTGAGCAGCAAGAGTGAGGCAACTGGGGGGGATGGGGTTTCTGCACAGGATCATTCCAGATGTGACCAGATACTTTGTTAAATTGAAAACACCAACTAAGAAAGCTACAGAAATAAACTATCTGCAATGGCTTCGCACGAAATTTCGTCAGAAACATTCGGCCCTGACCCTGAGGTTGAGGCTTTGGAGCATTACTTGCCCTGGCCCCAGCTGTCCTACCCAGACACTGATGGATGCATTTGAGGCCAAGAGCTGTAGGTACTGTAGGCTCGGAAGTGACTCGTCACACTCCCTGCCCTTCTTGGAGATACCATTGAAGTTTTTTCTGAATTTGTCTCGAGTTTGCGACAACTTGGCTCCGAACAGTCAGTTCTATCCAGTTCCATCCCTACGCTTAGCAGTGTCCAATATTCAGGTCGATAGGATGTACTAGCATCAATCATCTACTTCTCCCTATTTTTTTGTATTATAGTTGTCTGAAATACCAATTTTTGATCCATATGCCCCTATGTTCCACCAGTTCTTCTGTTAACAAACCCATTTTGCTGGGGTCACAACGATCCCCCAACGCCTCAAGGCCCGGCCTTCGAGCTGGAGAGTTGGGCCTTGAGAGTTCCAGTGGAGAGTGACTCGGCCTGGGAAAGAACAAACAGCTGCTGCAGAACATGTACACACACTCATTGATATTTCATGATATTTTGTGGCTGTGAACACCCAGGGATTGGGCAACTTTGTCCAGCGGCCTCTTTTCGGATTTGCGATCTTTGGCATCAGGAGCGGCGAAGGTTCACCGCTGTGTGTTTCAGTTTAGCAAACCGTGGAAGCGCTTCCAGGATCCCCAGCCTCGGGGTCAGGCAACATCTTCATGGGCCCCGTGCTGGGTGGTGTGCCACAAAAAAAGCAAGAGGCGACAAGTGGCGGGCGCGTCACATTTCTGCATACTGCATTGACTTAGCTCTAGCAGGAATGAATCGAGGGAAAAAAAGCATGGATGAAACACAGGTCAGATGACATTTGAGTCTTAACACAATGTCGGACCTAGATGTTGTTCATTGTTCTTCTTGGTTCCAGATGTCTTTCATTTCGGAGTCCGTTTGACTTCGAAACGGCCACCGCATCAAGCAGCAACTTGACAGGAGCGGCCTGCTGAAGGAAGTGGCCCAGACAGTCCTGGTGGCAGCCTTGGCCCATTCTCCCAATGTTTGAAGCTTTCGCATGCTTTCGCAGTAGAAATTGCGGAAAGAATGTAGCGATTGCCATCAATGAGGCAAGCCGGAGAGTAGTGACACCAGCCCCAAGAAGCCTCTAGGCTCATGGGCCAATCATCAGCGGCCGACTGGGCCTTCTATCTTTCGACATTGCATAGCCAGGTCACAATCGCCAGTCCCTGGCCAGAAGCGTCTTTGAGGTCGGTCCTTGTTTGATATAACATTTAACATTTCTCCCAGTTTTCTCTGGTGCTTAGTCAGGGTTTAGGGGAATGGTCTACCATCTATAACATTCTATGATTTACTATTAACACCATTCCCCTAATTATCAATGGGGGAATATTCTATAACATTCTAGAATAATCGATCATAATCTATAATCCCCTACCAAGCACCAAGAAGTTTTTCAGCCGATGCCAGGATGCGGGAGGCCTTCTGGCTGATGTAGGTCTCGCCAACGAGGCAGCCAGGTGGTCTGCCGACGTCTGCCCAGACTTGGCCATGGCTGCATCGGCTCGAAGTCGGGCCGCTGAGAGCTGCCAAGTGGAGCCATTGGCTGCTGGAGAATCCACCTGGCTGTGTCTACAATTGGGTGGATTTCACCACCAGCTATGGCCATTTTGGAAGGGAAACATATGGAAAAATGGTGAAAAATGGTGATCTCACCGAGTTATAGGGATAGCTTATTGTTTTCAGACCCATATCGGAGTTGTCATGAGGTCTGGCCGCGGCCGGAAACTTGGAACATGTTGAGGAATATAGTCAAGTCAAAATCGTCAAAGCATGGTTTGCAATGATGTTGGAACACATTTTGTTTAACCATTCGTTATCCATAGCAATGCCTTTGTTCCTTGCTTCAGGTTCTTGCCTCCGCCTCCCCAGTGAGTCAGAGCAGACCAAGACACTCCAGAGAGCAAGCTGCCGATGCAGCTGGTTGACTCTCAGCGACAGCGAAACATCAATTGGAATCATGAACCTATGAACAGTTTCAGATGCATCGATGACACCATGTGAAATGATGCGATATGACATGATATGATGTGGTACGATACGATATGATACGATATGATATGATGTAGCAGATCATCTTCCCAACCATCTTCCAGATGTCAGCGGTTGAAAGATCTTCTGAGGCAGCTCGTTGAGCTTCCTCTTTTCGCAGCTGGCTCCACCGGCTCGTGCTTGGGATGAGCGTGGCCTGCAGGCAGGATCGCAAGATGTTGCGACACAAATGGGTTCGTCTGAAAATGGGAGGGACCCAAAATGGCCACTACATGAGGGCGAAGATGATGATCAACCATTGGATGGAGTGGGGTACCTTATTTTCAGACAAACAGGGGCATTCCCAGCAGCTCAAAAAGGTCATTGAACTGGAGGACACAGCCCACTCAGCTGTTGGCGGGGGTCCAAGTGCGGCCTCTTGTAGTTGGGGGGTTCCAGGAAGGGGAGGGGAACCAAGTGGTCGTTTTGTATCAGACACCAAGGGTGTGAGGCCACCCGAATTTCCACACCTATGATTAAAATATCTCGTCCCATCCCATCATAAACTCCCCACTGACGTCAAAGGTTTGGGCAGTTGTGGTGGTCTGCTGGGTTATGCCATACAGTGGTCAGCACCAGCTTGAAGCTTAGATTCAGAACTCACTCGCTGGGTTTACAGCACCTCACTGATGTATCTGCTGCTAGCAGATGATAGCAGTTACTTCTGACTCGCGACTGAAACTTTTTAGTCATGACTCCGGGGTTTCCCGGACTTCTATGCCTCCTCGCTTCGTTTGAACTTTGTGGTTCAGTATTGTTCAGCACATGTGGACACGCCAGCCTGCACAGCTGTTAGAAGTGCTGAGTCAAGGCCTCCAAGCCTGTAACAGCAGTCGTTCTGTGCAACCAGTTGAGCATGCTGAGCGTGCCATCCCAAGTCCTCGCCGAAGCCTCAACTGGGAACTGGACAGCTGTGCATCCCCTGTACATGACATGCCCGCTGAACGGCGATTTAATGGCGAAAATGATAAGAATCCAGGTGAATTGTGGGTTTCGGTTTTCAGAGACAGCCTTTAGCAACTTTTTAGCTGTGTTTTTCATTTTGTTCCCAGATGTTCCCAGCATCCGAAAGGGATCATCGCAACCGGCGTATTCTCTCCCAAGGCAAGAGTTGTGGATGCCATGCGGCTGCCGCGGCCAATGGGCCTGGCGTGAGCCCAAAAAGGAGCGCGTCTCCCGCCGACCGTCGTGCCTTTCAAGACTTGGCCATGCCACCCGGTTGGATCCCGATGGATATTCTTGGCTGATTCCTTATTGGTTGATGTTTACAATTTGCATATTGGGCCAGGTCATGCCAGCGATTCATAGCAAGTCATCTGTGAGACGCATTCGACTAATCCTTGGCTCCAAGATCCAGAAAAAGACGGGTCCAATCGCATCCGACGTCGTAGAGATGGGTTGTGCTTCAGCCAAGCTGGCGGTCGATCCCAAAGTCGATGCAGCCTATCAGCCGCCCTTGGGCCAGCGGCTTACTTGACCCACCTGGGTTTGTTTGAAAATGGGGGATACACCAAAATTTTATGGTTGAGAAAATATCAGCTTTTCTCATTCAAAGTGCCATGAATTGGGTATCTCCCATGTTGGACACACCGATCTTTCAGCATCAAATTGATTCAGCTTCCTGATATGATATCACGGTCTTGCGCGGAGAACTTCAGGTGAACCCAACCCTGAAAATCCGGTGTGCTGGATGGACATCGAAGCAGATGACAAGCCTGTTGGCAGAATCGAAGTGGAACTGAAGGCCCCTTGATGAAGCAGAACGAAGCCACTGCTAAGCTGCAGAGCCTCCTGCGGAGTCCCGCATCCACTTGCTGCATGATTTGCCAAGGCTGACCAGGTTCCCAAAACTGTGACAGTCTCAGCTCTGACTTACTGTAGATGTTTTCTTCGGTCAAAAAAGGGGCTTGAAAATGCACTGCTGCCGTGCGTTGCTTTTTCAGAATTTGTCCAACTCTTGGAGCATTATTCAATTCAGCTTCAGGCGGAAAACTTCCGGGCACTTTGCACCGGGGAGAAGGGATTTGGTTTCAAAGGCCTGGAGCAAACACAATTTTTTTGGATAGACATGTATACTTTTTGGCATATCAAGATCATGACATGCAACAGGCATGTTGCTCAGCTTGCCTCGGCTTCTGAATTTTCAGGTTCCAAATTCCATCGAATCATCCCTCAGTTCATGTGCCAGGCCAGGCACCGGTAGGGCCGGGGAAGCGACAGTCACATGTCCATAGCCTCACTGCAGGGTGGTGACTTCACCAGAGGTGCCTTGTCTGAGAATTTGGGCGTTGAATCCAAGGTGATTGCCAGGGTGTTGACCCTTGCAACACCCATATCATATTCCACAACGCAGGTCAAGGCACACGTTGGACATCTCAAGAATACACTGAATGCACCGTGATCCGTTCACGGCAAGGCCAAGGCATGTTCCTTAGAATCGTGGTCTCAGGCAATGGAACGGGGGGCAAGTCCATCTACGGCGAGAAGTTTGAGGATGAGAACTTCAAATTCCAACACACGGGCCCAGGAATTCTGTCCATGGCCAATGCAGGCGCGCCTTAAAGAAGCTTCCAACCGTGTTGCATCAATGTAGAAATCATGCGAACTTAAACTTGCCTCAACCTTCATGTGGTTCAAGTCGCTTTAGTGTTCATAGTCCAGTCTGCTGTGCCCTACATCCAAGTGTGACGCCATGTCTTGCCGCACGTGCTTGGTATTGCTGACTTTGGCCATTACCAGTGCAGAGGACACAGCNCAAGTGTGACGCCATGTCTTGCCGCACGTGCTTGGTATTGCTGACTTTGGCCATTACCAGTGCAGAGGACACAGCTGCTGGAAATTTGCGAGGGGCTTCAAAAGAGGATGTCCGTGATGCCCTTGGAGTCACTGAGTTGCCAGATGCGAGGGGGTTGCCAGACATTCCGGGGCCATACAAAGAAGTGCCAAGTGATGCTGATGCCGAAAAGCCCACACCTGCAATGATGGAATGGAGATCCAAAGTTCCCAATGCCACCCAGGGTAGCTTGGGCAGCTTGGTCTCTTCGCAAGCTTGGCAGGACTATCAGTTCTGCAATGTGCACCAGACAGGTTTCNGTCACATCACGTCGGCATCTTCTGCTACAATCACCGCTACATCCAATGCTGTAACAATGGTGGGCGGATTGTGGAATGCAACTCCGGGATCAATGGTGCAATCAATGGTGGCAGATGGTGTATGGATGTCTTCCTCTGATTTAGTCCGATTTTGCACTTGGGCTGCATAGAGCCTGTNCAACTCCGGGATCAATGGTGCAATCAATGGTGGCAGATGGTGTATGGATGTCTTCCTCTGATTTAGTCCGATTTTGCACTTGGGCTGCATAGAGCCTGTTCACTTGCGCACCGAGCTAGGCTCACTGAAGTCAGTCGGTGGCTTTTGATCTACTGAATTGTAATTAAAGTTGCAGTTCAAAGTATAGACTTGTGCAAGTCCCTCGTCTCTTGCACCATATGCCATTTGAAGTTCGTGCATCAACCTTTGCATTTATTTGATTGTAAAGAGCTTGGTTGGTTGCGGTTGCTGAACATACCCAATTCAAAACCCGCACAGAGCAGTGCAAAAACATACGGCGGCCTCAACGTCTACCCAGCCTTTTGGATTGGGGATGGGAGGTCAAGCCAGTTCACACTACTGAAGCAACTGAACATGTTTGTCTAGTGACTGGGCATACTAGCGTTGTATTTGGTGAGGAGATTCCTGCTTTGGTTTCAGGCCCAAACACCAACGGCAGCCAGTTCTTCCTCTGCACGGTGAAAACGAGTCACCTGGATGGAAAGCATGTGGTCTTTGGGCAAGTTGTGAAGGGCTACTCAGTGGTCAAGGCGGGTGGGATGAGAATGGATGAGACATGATATGAGGGGCTTCCTCGCGCCTCCTCTCGAGTGTCGGACGGTGAAACTTCCCGGAAGGCCATTGAGAAAACTGGCAGCGATGAAGGCAGAACAAGTGTGCCGGCCAGATACTTGGTACATCGGGCTAAATGTTCTTACGTGGATGTACTAAGATCATCTAAGATCATTTTTTTCTTCTCCAACGCATGATGTTGTATGTCATCGTACACTCCCCGTTTCGTGATGCTTGAAGGTGAAAATCGCGGACTGCGGAAGTCTGTGAGGCGACGGGTCTGGTGGCCCAACAACAGGGGAGTTTTTCCAATTTTTGAAGCAATTTATTGCCGTGACAAAATGTGATGATCATTTTCTCAACAATTTTCTGTTTTTGGGATTTTTTGGGTACTTGTATCCATTTGTATCCTCATTTTCAGAACCCACATGGTTCATCGCCTTGCGCGCCACAGGCCGCTGTCGCTGAGCAATGCTAGCATGGCAAAGACCTGCTAGGCAGCTCTGACGCAGGCTGTGTAAAAGGTCCACACACAGATCTGGGAGGTCTTCAGATGAATCCAAGTTTTGCTGGTGGCACTGCATCATCGGCAAATACAACTCAACACCACACTCAGCCGCTGCTCAAATAACAAGCGCTCGATATCATGGCAGCTGTTCAAATGTTGTCAGAATAGCTCAGAACACATATACAATGGCGCTTGGAATGCACGGCAAGCAGATACTAAATGTTGGACTGCGCCGATCAGCTGTTCCACCCTCTTCAAAGGAAAGGTTGTCTACGGGACTCAAATGCCAGAAAAGACACCTTAGATGACTCTTCTTGAAGTTCAAACAAATCTTTGAGGTATTCTATTTCCATCTATTTCCAGGTTTCCTATTTTCATTTTCCTTTCTGTCGCGCCATGCAGGATGGTGCACTGCACAGTTTGTTTGTACAGCAGATCCATTCACCAAATGGAAGGGCACCAGTGAAGTGCCCTGCTCTCAGAAGAGCCACTTTTCCGCCAACCGGGAGGAGTCGTCAGCCTCTGGCGATTCGAGGATGTTTGTTCGGTGCCAGCTGTGGCGTCGTTTATCGGCGTTGGTACAGACGAAAAAAGCCGAGCAGTTTACAGAGCAAGAAGAGCCGAGAAGAGCTGATGCAGCCGCGCAATGCGGAAAGCAGATACTGGAAATGGAAGGAAGGCATCACAGTTCACTATGCAAAGGCTGAGTCAAAGATACCCAGTGACATGGCAGTGGTACTTCTTCATGGTTTTGGTGTAGCCTCGTTTCATTACGAGTCGCAGTTTCTTCCTTTGAGTGAAGCTGGATACACTGTCTATGCCATGGACAACGTGGGTGCCGGTCTTTCCTGGCCCGACGTGGACCCAGCTCCGGGAGGTCCAGAGGAGTTGCGGGAGACTCCTGGGAGCCAATGGGGCTTCGGCCGCCAAGCAGCTGAAGGCTTTGAGACGATGGTCATCGGAGAATCCTTATGGGTACAGCAAATTGCCAGCTTCATAGCGGAAAAAGTGGAGGAGCCCCGGGTGATCCTGGCCGGAAATTCCTTGGGCGGCTACTTGGCAGTTCTAGCCACTGCACTGATGAATGAGGCCAAAGTGGCCAAATCCAAGAATGAAAGCGTCGAAAGGATCAAGGGCGTGGCGTTGATCAATGCCACACCATTTTGGGGCTGGATTCCCAGCAAGTTGAAGAATCCATCTCTCTACGCGACTTTTCCCTGGAAAGGTTTGCTGCCGATTCCCGAGAGTGTCAGAAACTTTGCCCTCAACTGGTATAACACCTTACGCAACCCAGATTCCATTGAGTGGCTCTTGAATTTCGTCACCTCCAATCCTGCTGGTGTTGGTCATGAGTTGCCTTTGCGCATTGCCTCAATGGCCGATCATCCTGCAGGAGCGGCTGCATTTGCTCAGATCATTTTTACCCCACAGGCAGATTTGACTTTCGATGAAGCACTGGACATAGTGGTGGAGAACCAAATTCCCACCCTCCTGTTGTACGGCCGGGAAGATCCTTGGATCGTCCCCTACTGGGCTGCGCGCGCCTTTAAGCGCGCGCAAAAAGGAGCTGCGGACTATTTGCAGCTGTCGCCCAGTGGGCATTGTCCACACTTTGAGACTCCGAAGACTGTGAACGCATGTCTCCTGCTTTGGCTCCAACAAAATTTTCCCAGGGATGACTCAGATGACCTGGCAAAGGAAGAGTTGCCTGCGTCAATTGGTGATTCATTGATTGTGCGCGAAGATGACGCGCGTGAAATTTCAGTGACAAGACGAGGCCTGCCAGAGCCTTTCCGTGATGGTGAGATTGTTTGGGATGATCTTCCAGCATGGGTTCAATCGCTTTTTTAACGTATTGTTGAATTTGATGGGTGCTGCCCTAGCAGGCACATGCACGAAATGTTGGCTTAGGCAAGAGGCCCTAACCCAACCTAGACTCTAGACGTACTGCGAGTGTTTGGACAGAAACCTGCCTCTTATCGTGGACGTTTCGGTTTCAGGAACCAGCAACAGAACCTTTAAGCTAGTAATGCTGTGTCAGCTTCACGCGGGTAAATGATGGTGCTGTATCCGGCATTCATCATACAATCTAGACAACCTCAGTCATGCCTAGACTCTAGATGCTGAATGTATCTGAATGTCTTGTGCAATGACATATGTCACGGCTGAGAGAGTTTCATTCCTGTCGCGATGTCTTTGGCTGCAAACGAAAAGCTTTGATGCACCTTGCTGGTGCTGTGTGGTCTACTGTAGGCATTATCATTCACGACAAAAACACACCGGTTCTAACGCGACTACTTCAACTAAATCACCGATGAGGTTTGCTTCATGGCTTCATGCAAACAGATGTCTAGATGCTGTTGAAAGGGAACTCCATGGGAATTCCATGTGACCAACAGCGACAAGCTTAACAGACTCCAGTGAATGAGAAAGACTAGGGGCATGAAGCATCACTGACCTCTAGGGTCGGAGACAAAGCCACTGGAGTTTTTTCAATTCCTGATGAGTCTCTTGGGTGCATGCGCAGCCAATGAAGGCACTGCAGTACTTGTAGCAGGTTAATCACTGCTGTCCTTGGTGATCATCCCATTGATTTTGGCAAGCACCGACACCCACAGCGTTGGCGTTCTCAACTTCCCCACAGTGCGCCACGAAGCTTCTGTCTGCCACAGGTAGATCGCCTTGGAGTTCTGTGTGCCAGGTGCAAGCTTCCTTTCCCTTTGTAGATTTACATGGTGGACAAATTGATCAAATCAACATAAACCAACCAACTTCTACCAGTTTCAACCAATTTTCGTGTGAGCTTGTGCTCCATCAGACCTGAAGATCCTGAAGGCTCGGCCTTTGCAGCCGAAACGAGGCAGTGCGCTATGCACGTCGCGCCCTTGAAGCCGACTCGAACGCTTGGAACGGACCCTTCGAACTGGGGCCTTTGGGGCCGCGCCAAGGACTCGGACAGATCCTGGTGGATGGGCAACCGGCCAAGAGTGCTGCGGTACTCGTTGCCAGTGATGCTGCGATTGAACTGAGTGCCAGAGCCAAGAGAATGCAGGCCACAGATGAGTTGGTTGGTGTCATGGCCACAATTGATCATGTTTGATAATTGATCATGTATGATCATGTTTTACATTGTTTTATAATGTTCAAATATGTTTAATCATTTTGATCAACTAAGAGTGACAACACGTTTCTTGTTGAAACTGGTCATGCCGCTGTAAATCTCCCTGTGAGGCCGACAAGGTCACCCTGCTGTCCCTTGGCCGCAGCCTTTTTAAAGGCGGAAACTTCCAACGGTCCAACAGTGACAAGCTGAGGCTCAATAAGCCTTTGCGGTATGCATCCTGCAGAGCCCCTCCCGGGGTACCTCTGGCAAGAAAACTCCTTGTGAGCCACTCAGAGTTGAGCAAAGGCGTTCTGAGCGCTGTGAATTCTGTTGACAGTGCAGCAAAGGTGCAAGAAATGGTGGCTTTTGTACAGTTTACTATGAGAAGAATGGGAAATCTTACGTTCCCGCAGAAACGTGTCCTGTTGCGGCAGTGCTCTATGAAACCATATTCTGATGTAGTAGAACATGACCCAAGCACAAAAATGCAGAGCTATAGATTCCTTTCTTCTCCATGTCAGTGAAAAAGGTACCCGAGAACAGGGCATTGAACTGCCGAACCCGTCATGACCCGTGCAGTGCTCGGATGATATTTCTCACTGGATTGGTTTAAGGGAAAATTTACAGGAAACCATGGATTTTCCCATGAAATATAGGGGTTTCCTGTAAATTTTCCCATTGACCAATCCAGTGAATTTCAGAAACACGCCCCACAGATGACACCAGATGAGGCGCCAGCTGAGCAAGCTGGATGCGGTCGATATCCTTGATGAGGCCTCGCTGGGCTCTTGGCATTTCCCGAAAGCAGATTGTAGAGGAACCATTGGCTGGAAAGATTGGAAGGTAAACTATAATTATGGATCCATAATTGGAAGGTAATAATTGGAAGGATCCATAATTATAGTTTACCTTCCAATCTTTCCAGCCAATGGTTCCTCTACCATTGTGGTAACTTTATGTAAATTTGCTTTCTTTTTGACACCCTTGCTAGAAAGATCAGCTTTTCTAAGGACTGGGGTGCTGCTTTTCTCGCAGGATGGTCGTGCGATTCGCCCAGCTATATCTTGAAATAAAGTGAACCAAGCTGCTGGCTGAGCTGAGGTTGCCACGTGTGTGTCTCGCGATCCGCAGCTCGACAAGGAGTATAAAATCATTTCTACCGGGGAGGCCACTGCTGCAGTCTTTTCATCCGTTGATTTGGGGTCTTTGGTCATTTCAAATGGCTTGCGCAACGGGAAATGTCCTCTTAAACATTTGAGGACACTTAGTGATTTCAAGCCAGCTGTTGTTGGGGGCTGACAGTTTCTTTCCATGTTTGTACCTTCTGGTAATTTGACATAGCTGGCTGGAAAATCACCCGTTTGGTATAACCTCTTGAAAATGGCGGAGTTTCCAGGCAGCCATGCGAATTGACCAGATCCTCCAGCAGCTTGGCAGGCGACTCCCAGCCAACTGCGGGCACTGGAGCTCAGTTTGAGCACCGTTTGCTTTGGTGAGGTGAAGGTGGGGACAGCTCTTGGGCCCTGGGGCCCAAATCATCAGATTTTCAGGCACCAAATTTTGGATCAGATGACTGAATCTTGCCAGGTTGATCTGGAAAAGGAAAAGAAGTACATCCCCAGAGCTCAGAAGGTGTGACCCCAATCTGGATGTTTCGACATGTTTCCACGTGACTCGATGTAGAAATACGAGGATTACAAGCGCTATCAGCTCAGTTCAAGCAGCCATGGCTCAGTTCTGAGGCCAAAGCTCCTTCTGTGGCTCAAGAGTCGGAGACCAAGCCAGCCGAGTCATCGACCATACGTGTCGTCATTTGCGGGTTCCTCAGTTGGGACTTGGAAATGGGTCATGATCATCATTATAGCATAACATATTTATTTGTATCATTCTAATCCTTGTACGAGTATCCTCTAGGAAATCAGGGGAGTTAACACCCCTGGAAGGCATGTGCTTTCTAGAGAATTCTCGGAGAAACATTTGGGAAACATTNTCCGCCCCATCATTCTATAAAACCTGTTTTTCATGATTCTGGAAGACTTCAAACTTGTCAGGCCCTAATTTTCTCTGGAACGGATTTTGCGGATTTTGCAGATTTTGCGGAACATTTTTGCATCTCAGACCTGCTTTTCTAGTGGTCCCTGATTTTCTAGTGCAAACATTTGTGAGGCCAAGTAATTCTTTGCTCATATTTTTCTAGAAGATGCTGATACTCTAATAATTCTTCCCACAGCATTGCATGGCCACGCATGCTTTCCATTCACGATTTTGTTGCATTCGCGGTTCACTCAGCCGTGTGGGGAAT
>BGPT01002419.1:0-41392 GCA_003297045.1 Symbiodinium sp. clade C Y103 | reverse complement strand
AAGCGCCAGACCTTAATATTAAAAACTATTTTTCTCGATTTCAAAATCAATTAAATTTCAATTTAAAACGCAATTTAAAACTACTTGGATTCAGGGGACGCTAATACTAAGCACCCCGGGGTGAACTAGTTTTTAGTATTAGGGGGTAGAACCTCCAAATGATAGGTTTATTTTTAAATTGTTTTCTAAAGGGGATCAATTAAGAGTCAAATTGGCCAACCACAAATTTTTCAAAATTGGAGATGGACCCTAGTTTTTAGTATTTGGGGGACGTTTAGTAATAGAGGGAAGGGATTATCAAGAGCCACATGATCTCTCTATCACATATATGTGGAATTATGTGGATATCTATGGTCCAAATATGTTTTATCAGTCTTTTGTTTAAACAAGTTCAAAAAAGCAACTTGTTCATTGATGTTATGTGCCTTGTTCCCAGGCGAAGACTACTGGCTTGCCAAGCTCTTGAAAGGAAAAATATGGAAACATAATGAAACATATATAATTCGTAATATAATTATCAATATCATCATTGATTAGGAAAAATGGATTCGAAGATCATTTTTTCTCTGCTACTCAAAGCTAGTAGCCTCTCTGGGGCTCACCGACCCGAACACAAAAATAATAATTATCAGACAAGTCTATCAAATTCAAGTTTAGTTATCAAGAACTTTAGGGATAGATATAATATGATAATATATGAAAATCCCTCGAATTATGTTCTTTTTCTTAATTTAGGATTGGATACAATATAATATAGGCTTAAGATTGCAAAACCGATCTAATAATTATTGAAAAATTAAATTAGGATTTGGGATTTTAATAATTTAGAATTACAAAATTCGATATTCCTACGATTGGATAAATAAAATAGCAATAAATATATAATTAATATTTATAATTGATACTAGCAATACCGTACAAGGCGGTGGCGGAAATTTTAGGAATAGCAAACTATAGGAGAGAAGAATTGATGGGATGTAGGAACGGCAGAGCGAATCTACTTATGGATCGAAAGGTGATTGGAGCGTCGGCCTATCTATTTATCCATCTGCCTGCCTAATTAACTGACTAACTGACTAATTGCCTGCCGAACTAGCTGACTGACTGACTGATTAACTAACAAACTAACTAATAAACTAATTAATTGACTTACTGACTAACTGACCAATTGACTAATTAATTAACCGACCAACTAACTAACTGATTGACTGACTAATTAACTAATTAACTAATCGACTAACTGACTAACTGACTGACTGACAAACTAATTAATTAACTAACTAACTGACTAACTAACCGACTAACTGACTAACTAACTAATTAATTAACTGACTAATTGACTAACTGACTAACTGACTGACAAACTGACTGACTAACTTATTAACTGACTAAATGACTAAATAATTAATTAATTGATTAATTAATTTATTTACTAAATTATTAGTTTAATTAATGAATTAATATTTTTAAATTTATTAAAAACCCTTAATTTTTAATATTTTTGATTTCTAAATCGCGCCACAACGGCGTGTACTTTTTCGACATCGGATGCTTATCGAATCGTCTAAAAGTGGTCCGAACATGGGATAATTTTTACATTTGCACTTCTAAATATGCTTCGCGCTATAGCGCCGTGTACTTTTTCTAGATCTTAACGTCCAGAAGTGACCCGAACATATGGGGTTTTTAATATTTTCACTTCTAAATATATTTCGCACTACAACGCCGTGAATTTTTTCGACATTTTAATTTCGAAAAGTGATCCGAGACCGACAATTTTTAATATTTTTTCTTTTAAAATGTGCTTCGCCCCACAGCGCCGTGCATTTTTTCGACGTATTAACTTCCAAAATTGCTCCCAACCCCACAATTTATTAAGACTTTTTACTTCCAAATGTGCTTCGCACCACAACGCCGTGCATTTTTTCCACATCTTGATTTCCAAAAGTGGTCCGAAGCTGAGGTTTTTTGACACATTTTATTTCCAAATGTACTTCGCGCCACAACGGCGTGCAATTTTTCATATTTCATCTGCCAAGATGTCTCCGCTTCCGCCGCTTTAGCGAGCCTCCTGTTCGACCCTCCGGAGCTAGAAAATATTAGAAAAACACAATACTTCGCGATTTTCCTACCTTTTCGCGCCTCTGCATCTCTTCTCTTCTGATTTTCTCATCTCTTATCTTCTCTCTTCTAATTTTCTCATTTCTTATCTTCTCTCTTCTAATTTTCTCATCTCTGATCTTCTTACTTCTGACTTTTCTCACCTCTGCTTTTTAACTGTCCATATTGTCGGAAGTTTCACTTCTAAATTTCCTTCGATTAGGCTATATATATCATTTAATTTTATATATTTTTTTTAGATATATATATATATAATATATTTGTTATTTATTTAAAATTTGAAAAATATATTATATTTATTTATATTATTTCAAGAATATAATTAAATGAATAATATATAAATATATTTTATTTTAAATCAAAAAAATCTATATTTAACGATATATATATATATTTATTTTAATGATAATTAAATAATATATATATATCAAATAATAATAATATTTGAAACTATATATATTATAAGGAATATAGATTATTAATTAAAATTTAATTTATATAATAATTAATTATATATATATTTAATATATAATTTAAAAAATTATTTAAATCTGGATAATAATTATTTTGATTGGCATTAAAAGATATATGATAAGATGGGAAGGGTGGAAAGAGAAAGGGGATGAAGGAGATGGGAAGGATGGAAAGAGAAAGGGGAAGAAGGAAAATAGATTGAATGAAAAAATCATATATATCGGTATTTATGAGGAAAAAAAAATATTGTGGGAGAAGAAATTGCATGGGAGATTATTATATGCGAAAGAATATGTGTGGAAGTGATGGAAATAAAATAATTGGGATTAAAATATAATATATAGAAAAAAATATAAAAGAATTATTTGAGATAATTTTGTTTGTATAAAAATGATATATGAAAATATTATATATGAAAATATTATATGATATAATTTATATATAAAAGAATTGTGTGAAAATTTTGCATGTATTATTTGAAATAATATTGCATATTTGAAGGAATTATATTCGACTATTAATTATATTGGAAAGATTTGTATCTGATAAAATTATATGTGAGGAAATTATATCTGAAAAAATGATGTTTGAATGAATTATGTGCCATAGAATTATATGGGAGAGAATTGTAAATGAAAGAGAATTATATATGATTATATTTTGGATGAGAGAATTCTATGTGAAAGGGATATCTCTGAAAGAATTGATTTATTTTTGATAATATTTGATATTGAATTTGATTTAAATTTATATAGGGAAGATAAAATATAATATGGAATAAATATTTATATATATATAAATAATTATGTCTTAATATATATAAATCGATTTGAATCTTAAATTTATAAATCGATTTATATCTCTAAATTAAATATATATATCTATATTTTTTAAATTAATCAATATATATTAATATATTTCATTTTTGAATATATATTTAAATATAATCGATATTAAATTTAATAGAATATATTATTCTTTCTTATTATATTTTTAAAAAATGAATATATCTTTATCTATCATATATTTTTAAAGAATATTATTCTATGATCCGTTATTTGAAGGAAATAATTCATTCGGATTCAAAAAAATAATTTCATTAATTTATTCTACGAAAACGGCATTGCGGGATATATCAATGATATTAAATATTATATTTAAAATATATATAATTCATGTCTTCATTTCTTTTTTTCGAATTATATATATCTATAGATTCTATATCATATAGAAATTGAAATATATTTTTCACAAATAAATATTAGAAATTTGAAAATAAATTAAACAATATTTCGAAAAATAGAAATAAATAATGAGAAAATATATATATAATAAAGATAAATTTCTATAAATATAAATTTATCCATAATATATATATATCTATGAATCTAATATTTGATATATATTCTAAATTTAATTCTATTTAATAATGAATTCATTTATATATTTCCAATATCTTATTCCCATTAATAATGATATTATGAAATTTATTCTCAATTAATATATATTTATTATATTAATTTTAATTTCATAGATATTATTTGATATATTTTATATATTATTATTTTTCCAATATTCTTTATTCTATTCGCAATATTTTAGTATTTCTTGGATATATTTTTTATATTGATATTGATAAACCTATTTGCCTTATCGGGAATCTTATATATATTTTTTATCTAATATCATTGAGAAATATAAATATAATAAATATATTGATATTATATAAAAATAAATATAATTGATAAATATAATAATATTGATGATATATATATATAAATAATTATAAAGATATAAGAAAATAAATAATAAACAGAAAAAAATGATATTTGATAATATTTGGATGGATAGAAATTAGATTCTATTGGATCAGGAATTAGAAAATAATAATATATAAAAATATTTAATATAATTTTTAATATAAGGTATATATCGGCATATTTCGGAAATATATATAATAATCAATATTCTCCGGACAATATTTAAATTTTATTTTTTCGGGGTCAAATCTTATTAATTAAAATTATCTAATTCAATTTTGGATTGTCTTTTTAATAAAATAAATATTCTATATTTAATTTCGATTAATCAAAATCATGATAATAATAATGAAATATATAATAAAATAATGAAATAATGAAGAGGCGAATGAAAATAATAATAATAATAATAATAAATTTCTTAAAAATAAATATGTAATAAAAAAAGATGATGAATATAATATTATTGAAAATAATTAAAATAAGATTAATAAAGATAAAAATGAAATTAATATAATTAAATAAAAAAGATAATTAGAATATAGAAAATAATTTATATAAAATTGAAATTATAAATGATAATAAAACGAATAATAAAGATAATAATAAAAATAAATGATAAAAAGGATACGGAAAATTAAAGAAAATAAAGAGGATAAGGAACATAAAAAGGATGAAAAAATAAGAAAAATAAATAAAATCATGATAATGAAAATAATTATCTTATATTAAACAAGGATCATTTATATTGATAGAGAATTTGATGAAATATATTTATGCATTAATTAATTATATCTATAATTTCCAAGGTTTTTTTGAAAATTAGTTATTTTTTTTAAATAATATATTAATATTATTTTCTTATTTTGAAAAAAAAAAAAAAAAAAACATAAAATATTCAATATATATATCATTTATTTCATATGATTATATATTTTCCTATCTCATTTTCTAATTATAAATATGCAAAATCAATAAATTATATAATTTTGAAAAATTAAATAATGTAAGATATCCAATGCAAAAATATATTTGAGATCATTATTAGAAATCTTTAGAATAAATTTATATTTCAATTATTCCCTATCGGATTCGGAACGAAAATCAAAATAAAAGATTTAAAAAAAAATCGAATTATTCAAATGCGTTCCGTCAAGAACCTATTTAATATATCATTGATAATCATTGAGAATTTCATTGAGCAAGAATCCCAAGAAGAATTCTTATAAATATTTAGATATTTAGGATATTAAATATTTTAAATAAAAAAATAATATCTTATATTTTTAAATCTAAATTAGAAAGCAATTAAATATTAATATTTCTATATTCCCAATATTTTATTTATAATTTCTAAATCAATAATCTAATAAAATATATATATAAAATTAATATAAAAAAAATAATAAAATAAAAAAAAATAAAAATTATATTTTTTTCATTTTTATATTAAATTCAAAATATATTTTAAAAATAATTTCAATATTAATTTCTTAACATCTTTAATATATTTATTTATTTTTTTATAATCAAAAAATTTATTTATAAATTATTGAAATATAATTTATAAATAATAAAAATTATTCATAATATAAATATTCAAAATTTCTCTAAATTAATTCAAATATATATAATTAGAAATATAAAAATATATATATAAATTAATTAAATATATTATATAATTCATAAAATTATAATTCCCAAATTCATCATAAGCATCAATAATATATAATATAATTATTAATATTTAATTTCAAAATCCATCTCATAATATATAATAATTTAATAATATTCAATTTATAATATATACATCCAAAAAAATAAACCTATCCTAATTCTTATTCTAAATATAATTTCTTATCATCATATTCTTACTTATAATTATATAATTTTATAAATTAAAATAAATTTATAAATTAATTAAAATCATATTTAGAAAATATAATCTATTATTATAATATTTCATAAAACAATTATTTATATTTTTTTCTAGTTAAATTGTTTTTAGAATAATTTAATTAAATTAATATTTATAAATAATAATCTCATCAAATATCAAGAAAATAAATATTATTATTAGCTCCAAATCAAATTATTATTCAAATATCGTTAAATATCAATATAGATAGAAAATAAATAGCGGACAAAATTATTTATTACCCAAAATAAATATAGCCAAAGTAGGTAGTCCCCTATCGATTATAAAAATTTATATTTCCATATTATATACGAACATAGGGTATCGATAAATAAGTACTTCCCTATCGGTTATAAATGTTTTCGCACCAAATTAAATATTCCAAATCCATTCCCTATTATTTTAGTATTTCGCTAATTTTGTCGATTATTCAAATAAATATATTCAATAAATTTCAATAATTACCAAGCAACAAACCCAACCACGATCACGGCCACAACAACAACACCACTAACAACCAACAACCAAGGCCAACGCTCATCCGCTACGACAAAACAGCAATGCAACGACTTCACCCCGGGACCCAGTATTCAGAGCTAATAAAAGAAAATAGTCTATTGACATTTAGACACTTCAGATCTAGCAATAATATTCAGCATCCCTGGCGCGAGCGCATGATTGCTACATTCCTGCCCCGTGCACGTGCCAGGGGAGATGTTTACAACATCAAGCCAGCACTGCACAGGGTATGCAAAGCTCTACAATTCTTGACATTATTTTTATATTAAACATTTGACATATGTATCAAATATGTAAGTATATGATAGCATATACCTGGAACCTCAAACGAGCAGAAATAAGTGCTTGTGCTGCAAAACGTTCGTTTTGGCGAAAAGTCTTCGACCTGCAAATGAAACAGAGCAGGACAAAAACACAGTTGTTCAAAGTGCGCTCGTGTGCGGTTTTGTGCGCTTATTTATGTGCGCTTTTTTGCGCTCGAAGTGCGGCCTTCAAAGAACGCGTGATGCACCTCACAAACTGCTCGTTGGACCACATAACGCCCGTTTGCCCGAAAACTGCTCGATGCTCAAAAAAGTGCTACGAAGAGCAGGTTGAGCACTTCTTTTGCTCGTCTGAGGATCCAGGTATACATATATATATATATAATATTATATCATATAATATATATTTGTTGAATTCATCCTGGAATAATATATGTATGTATGTACATATACGTGATTATACATGGTATATAATTGCATATGTGTATATTATGATATTTCTTGACTATAGAACTATTTAGTAATACCCTTTTCTTGCCAAAGTTATCATTGCGGCAGTAACAAAGGATAGTTCAGTCAGAGTTCAAATGCCTCTGCTCAACTGTAAAATTTGTCCTAAACCTCTGCCGAGTAATCATGATTGTATAATCCATCTGTTGTTGTTATCAAAATACGCATGTTGCCACTATGCCATTCTACCAACATTGCAGTGTAAGAAAAGGCTGCTCAGCTGAAGTCGACACCACACCATGGCCTGGCGGCAGACAACATCTAGGTGAAAAAAACATATCAAGCACCACATCCCCTGTCGTTTTCTGTTAAATATCGATCTACACAATTCTAACAGATGAAAACAACATCTAAATCAACCTTGCCAAAGAGATCCCAACTGATCTGAAGCAAAAAAAAAATTAAGGGACCAGTTTTGGATCATGACTGGGTTCCCGCTTTACCAGGCCATGACAGCCATAGTCACTCCCAGGTTTTCACCACTTCACAAGATGTAAGAATGTTCAAATATGTATAATAATGACATTGACATGTTTACATAAAAATGTTAGGAAGGTTTGGCGCTCGGTTTGTTTGCCTGTTTAATCGTTTTCACGTATGTTGCAAAACGAACCCACTGTACATCCGTGGTGTGGCTGCATGATGGACTGTGGATTGACAACTGCATCAGTCATACTTTTCTGCACGGCCGCAGCTGCTATGGTCAATCGCGACACTGCAACGAAGTATGGACGTTGCTCAAGAGTGGTCAAAATATCTCAAAATCTGAGGACATGAGAATAAGATAGAATAAGTGCTTTTGGTCATTTCCGGTGGCAAACGATCCCATTTTCTTCTGGTTGAAAACATAATCATATGTTCATACATTCTCTATAGCAACAATCTCCAGTTCTTGCTGCTGCAGCCAATTTTTGACCCATCCTGATCTTCAACAACGTCAGCTTCAGCAGCAGCAAGCGCAGCTAATCATCACTACGACACCTGTTCGAGCTCTTTCTTGGCATCAGCCACAGCTTGTAAGGCTGAAATTCCTCCCAGGATTGGTCAGGCAAAAAAAAGTAAAACACACAGATTCAAACCACGTGTATTGTGGGAATCTAAGACTACACTGGGCCTTAAAACATCTTCAAACAAAAATTCAAGCGGTCCGGGGGGGTCCAGCCCAGCCTCAAACCACAGTTGTCTCTTTGACCGGCAAGCACTTCGCCAGTGCTGGGCAGCGGTGCACATTCCTCGTCGAAGAGTTTGGTGAGGTTCTTGAGTCGCTCCTGCCCCACCTTTCTTGTGGTCTTGTAGAACAGGACATCATCTGGATCGATGTCCTGCAGATCGCAGGCCTAACGGTTAGGCATAGTGGCATCACTATGGGATGAAACAACCTCCATAAGTTGGGACAGTTGGGATATATCAGGATATATAGCCTCTACAACTATGGTTATATAACCCACCGATCATGCTTCCATATGCTTCACAGATATCGCGAGTCCTTCCGCCAGTGATGATATTATATAATCATTTTAAGTCAACGGATGTTCATTCCCATCGCCCGGAAAGTACTATAGATGTGAAACACCTTTTCCTGAGACCCCAGGAAATGATCGACAAAGGGCGGGTTTTCCATATCGTTTGTTGATCTACTGGAGGGTATATGGCGAAGTGAAACACCCCGTGATGCCATCATTTTCTTCACGGCGAGTGGGACATTCAACCTTCATCATAGACTAGAATCATCTAGAATCATCTAGAATAGATGGGACCTGGTTCATACAAACCAGAGCTGGACACATCCACAGGTCAACTAATTGTTGTTCCTGAGATACTATTCTTATCTTTCGATCACTTTCAGCTTCATAGGATTTTCAAGACATTTACATCACAAAAAACATCTATAATCAATTATAATCATATATAGTATATTGCCAAGCACCATGCTACTCCATGGCTTGTCTACAAATATAGTAGTAAATAGAGAACCCTAAAATCCAATCCAATGGCCGTATCATGCCTTATCTATCTTGTGTTGATGTTCCCCATTACAAAAGCACCCCAGTCACAACGCCAACACTGCCCAGACAACATCTCACACAACGCACTGCTGAGATCGGTCCCTAACTTGCAGGGTCTTGGGATCTTTGTCGCGACCAGGTGCATACGGATCATTTCCAACCAAAGAGCACCTGGCAAGCGCACAGGTTTTTTTTTTTTCGAATCTATCACAGACATTTGGGAACATCTAAAATCCAAACTGGAACACGACATATCTCAATGTTCCAGGTGATTTGTTCATATCTCTCTAACAATATACAAAATTACAGTAGAAAACTATAAAATAACAAAAAAACAAACGGTGAATGTGTCCAAAAATCAGGGATGAATCTACAAACCATGAACTGGTGATTTTTCCGGGAAACCCCTGCATTTTGGACACACACACACATTTTTTTGTTTTAAACATCACCAGGCACGTCCTTCTCAACATTGACTGGTTGTGCATATTCATGCCGCGCCAAAGCAGCTGCACAGCTCTCAGATTGAATCCGGCCTGCAAGACATTCCCCGAAAGATTTAACTCTCCATGCGGACCGCTGCCAGCTGCATGGTAGTTGGGGACGTCGCAGCTCAAGGTCGCATTCATCAGATCTGCCCCGACGGAATTCATCATGAAGAACATTGATTGAACGTGTAGCCTGGCAAAAAAAATGCAAAGGCAATCAGTCACATGCAATTCCTATGTTCATCCAAAGCTGGAATTTAACTACCATCCTTCTAACTCTGTGAAGTCTGTCACTCCACCAGCTCTTGGATTTGCACAATCTTGGATTTCATCAGACCATCCCCACCATCAGACCATCCCCACCTGGGTCCACAATTCACAGAAGTTCCCACTACCGGAGTATGAGAATCCAGTTGCTCTTTGAAAATTGCCAAAAAATCCTCATCAGTGGTAAATGGCCCCCGCACGGAGCCATTCATCAAAACCACATACCTGGGCTGAGCCACGTCTGGCACCAGTTTTTCTAGGAATTGGACACAGAAAAACCATGAAACTTAAATGGGGATCCTTCTAAACTTGGAATTTTGGTACCTTCTATATAAACGGCTGTCCCGCCTTTCACAATTTTGACCCATACCCAAATTTGTACTGTGGCCCCGCTACTTGTAGCGTCCAGGAGGAGCTATTGCCAGTCCAACCTTGTAAGAGCAGATATCGAAACCAACCCTTTCCCGGTGTACATACAGCACATTCGGCAGCTGCGGGAAACACTTGTAAGGGCCTTGCTTCGAAGTGTCTACAAATATGAAGTCGATATCCTTGGCTCTCCGACCCCCAACCACCTGATTGATCAGAAACTCCACGTTCTTCGTACTTCTCTCTGTGCGTTCGAAAGCCATAATCATCAGCGTTCGACCATTCCCTTCATGAGGTTCGCGATCGATTTTCTCAATTTCATCTTTGGTGAAAGTTGGCGTCAGGAGTTCATTCGCACTTGGAACCCGCGCCAGCTTCAGCTCTTCAAAACTCCCATCTGAATTTGCCCAAGGATCCCAAGCTGCAGGTTTTCCGATTGGAGTTTCAGGCGTAACATCTGCAGGCGTGGGGCTTGCTGATGGAATGTCCACCAGAACGATCTCTTTGGACCCCTCCTCACTGCCACTAGATATCTCGAAGAGGTTCCCCGAGAAGAGCACAGCTGCTGCGGTCACCAGCGCTGCAAGAATGAGCAATTTCCATTTCATGGCCAAATCACATGTGAGGCTGCAAGCAGATGCAAATTTCATTTCTTGGATTTTCTTGGAGTAGTTCAACTGCTGACTGTTTCAAGATCAAACAAATAGTTGATGAACCGCACATCAAAACGATTGCAAACTTGGATCAATTGAGCTGACAACTTAAATGTGCTCAGCATATGTCTGCATATTGCTCTTGTCTAGGAGGCAACGCCTGCGAGTCCACATATAACAATCAAAGATGGCAAATCATGGCAACAACAGTCCTTGGGTACACTGACGAAAAGCCGCAAGATGAAACAAAGCCATGTACCACAGGTCCCCCGTTGCCTTTGGCTGCCCATGTAACCATGGCAGCCAGGTTTCACTGACCTCAATCCTTCGGCTGGGGATTGGAATTAATTTGGCCATTTTTATCTAGGTCTACCCCCATGTTTGCATATGACTGTATTTGTCAAACATGATGAATCATACTGTATATGGCGATTGCGAAAAAACTGTCTGGCACGCTTTGAAGTGGTCAAAATTGGTGCTTGGATCCCAAATAGTCGCTGCAAGCTGTCTGCGCTGTAACTGATGATTGGCACAGAATTGTAGTTGTCGCGGGGAACACCATGGGTCACCCCTTATTCCCCATGTTGAGTCTGTTACGTCTAGCCATGGATTCGTCCTTCATAGGAACGGAGCCTAGTTGGGCAGCCACAAACAAGAGTTCCGTTGAACCAATTCACCATCACGCAATACAAGCAATGTTGAGCACTAGGACAACGCATGAAACATGTTGTGAAATGTTGTGAACTAGTTCTTTTGGCAAGCAAGGAATCGCTTTGACACGGCGCATAACTTCTTCTCAAGCAGGCTAGCATTCCAACCAATCTGAGAACGCTGTTCTTTTCGCTCGCTATTCGAAAATAACTGCACGAGACCTCAATAGTGCAATCTGGCACCAAACAACATGCCACTGTCACAATGTCACAGCGAGCATGGCTTGTCTCTGATACTCAGCCAAGGTCTACCCAGAGTCCTCTGCCCAGCTTGAGAATCTGTACCATCAGAAAGCAGGGTAGCATCTCTTTGGATCACAGACTATCCATAAATATCCAACATCATAGGTGTGCAGGAGCCAAAATTTAGATGTTGATCTTTTTTAATACTTAGCCATTTTTGGGGGAATTAGCCAATTTTGACCCATACGCAAATCTTCACAAAGATGTTGAGTTTGGGTGACTTTTGCTAAGGCTGCTAAGGCGTCTGCTGCAAAGGGGCATCCTCTTCTTCTGCCTGTGGGGAAGGATCTTCGGAAGCTGAGGGTTTCCTTCACGAAGATCCATTATATGATAAATATGTTCCAACAAAACAACCATGCTGATGCTTGTTTACAATAATGGTATAAATGTCATTACTATATCAATAGAATTCAATAGATTTCAATAGACTGGCTTATAATTGCATATATAGATGTAGTTCTAATTTTGGCTTCCAAGTCCTAGGATCATCTGTAGCCAGTCTACGCCAGTGCAAGCCAGTCAAAGTTCAATTAATCCACCCAGGCGCCTCGTACTTTGGCATTTCAAAGGTCTCTTTTTGAGTCCTGAGTTGCATGGCAAATCACATCCCGACTGTATCCCACTGTATTGCAAATGGATTTTCGCCATGTTCATCCATTTTCAATAACAAAAACTTGAAGATCACAGAACATGCAGAAGATACCTCGCAATACCCTTCAAATCATTTGGATATACAATCTGCACTGTCAGAACCCCCCAGCTCATAACATCCCCATATATACTGCGGTCCTGTCGACGTCTTTCCCGCGCGCTCGGCAAGGGCCACCAAAGGTCTCAGAGGCGAAAGTTCGGCTATGACTGATCACCAAACTAAATAGTCGAGTATGTATGCTTCAGTACTAAACCGTCTTGTTCAGTTAAAGCAATGTTAGCAAAGCAATAGTAAACTGTCCCCGATTTTGCCATAAATGGGTGGTATAAAGCTTCAAATTTTGGGTGGTTTACTATTGCTTTGCTAATGATGCTAATTCAGCTGAAAAGTTCGGCTATTTTTGGATACCCCAATCAGAAGCATCATTCCAGTGAGATCACAGTGATGCCAGCAGATGGTGAAGGCCAGTAAGGGACCAATCTAGTGATGCACTAAAAGCTGACTGTTAGTTGGGGGATAGGACAAGGCAATTAATCTTAGGGGAAGGAAAGGATTTGGATATCTGGTCATGTTTGGGTAACATGGATAAAATTTGACGATTAAGCTTGATTTAAATCAACCAGAATCGGGATATACTGGGTTAATAAGCATAAATGCTCAACTTGATATGACACCCGTGGATGTCTGCAAAGTAGTCAACTTGCAATCTTGTCAAAAAAGTAGTGCGTTTTATTCGAAAGCCCAACTCTAATCAAACACCCACACTTAATCAAACACCCAAATCTAATCAAACACCCACATTTAATCAAACACCCAACTCTAATCAAACACTCATCTCTAGTCAAACACCCAACTCTAATCAAACACCCACATTTAATCAAACACCCAACTCTAATCAAACACTCAACTCTAGTCAAACACCCACATTTAATCAAACACCCAACTCTAATCAAACACCCACATCTAATCAAACAACCAACTCTAATCAAACAACCATATTTAATCAAACACCCAACTCTAATCGAACACCCAAATGATTGATCCTTACTCTTTGAACAAGCTCATTGTAAAAGCCAAATATTTTGCAGGTACTGAGGCCAAAGGACAGGCTGCAAGACCTCTAAATCAAAGCGCGCGAAGGCCTGAAGCCATGTCGACATGAAGTAGGACATTTGGAAGATTTTCAAAGTAGAACAATTCAGTGGATCACTTTCATGAAAGGACAACCTATTCTTATTACTTGAATCGTTCCCAACATGTGGATTTCTCTGAAAAACTCGAGGATACCTCCAGAATTTGATGCTTGGTTGCTATCTTCCCCAGAGGCAAAATTTCAATCCACTATTTCCAACTGCACACAGGTTGACGGAGTATAAACATTAGTTTTTGGATGAGCAAATCATCGCTTACGTGGCTTAAATCACCATCTGTGATGGTCAATTCCTCCTTTTTTCTGGGTTACCAGAACAGTTTTTCATGGTAAAAACCACTATTTTTCTGGCTTGAAACTGATTAGTTCATGGTTGGATGGCTTGTTTTCATGGTAAAACCACAATATTTGGTAAAATATTCATGGTAAAATATCCAATTTTCTGGCTTTCATAGTTGGATGGCTTGTTTTCCTCCAAGGTCTCCAGAACCTGATCTCACCTGGTAAAGGTGTCCCCTGGAGTGAAAGCGCAAGGAGGGCAAGGTCCAGGATACGGCACTGGGCAATGCCTGGCGGAGGTCAGAAGGATGTGGAAAAACCCATGGATCAAGGGTGTTTGTTCACGTTTTTTTCCACATCTTTATTGAATATATATATATATATGGGATTTTTATTGAAAATCAACTAGATTTTAAATCAAAATCTGCTGGATGTTTTTTTTTTCCAGAAATCAACTAAATGATATATGTGGGATGGCCATCCATCCCAGAATGGGAATCCTTGGGAATCCAAACATCATGCGTTATATATATAATCTAAATCCCTATGAACATGGCACATATGATCTGATTATATACGGAAGATTGGGATTTCAACAGGAAGAATTAGTAAGGACTTCAGCTTCAAAAAAAATTGCGCTTTAACCCGATTTGAATCCCTTCCCAGTATTACTAAACGTCCTTTCCCTTTTTTGGGAAAGTTCAGGTTGGTCCCATTTGAGGGTGTCACCCCGTAATAAACACTAGTTGGGGGCGGTTTATCACAGGGTCCCTGACCATCTCTTTTGAATTCAGGATTAGCCGAAAGCTTTGAAACATTTTGCAATCCAATTTTGGTCATGAGCCATATAATATATCTTTATCAGTTTTTAATAAGCGACTTGATTGATTTTGGCATGTTATTTTTCTTCTCTGTTTTTACCATAAGGTTTGGATTTGATTATTGGTGGAAAGCTTCTCGCCCTAATACTAAATACCCCCTAAGACTAAAAACCAATCCACATGTTTATTACTGGGGCGTTGGGGTTGAGGCCCTGGAATATGGGGATTTTCGCAACCAAACTTGGGATGTTTTGTAGCAACACAGAGGGCAATTCATCGGTTTGTTTGGAACATCTTTGGAATTTAGCGTGGATTTATTTGCCTATTTACCTATTTACTAGCGGTTGGACAAACATGGACAAACCCCGTTTACATTTCCAAAAGAAACCTAATGATTCAACTCATCAACGGACTTTGTCAGAAGCAGTCAGAACATGGACCGGCTGCCAAGAATCACCCGCATCAGAAACTGGAGTATATATGTATATATATATATGTCCGCAAGGATGTTCATGATGATCAATCTACAACATTATTCACACTATTGACGGGCAAACTTGACCCACTGCCAGGCTGGGATTCCCTACCCACGTACGAGAACCTGAAGTATTGATCCTGCGTTGCAATGGCTGGGTTGGATGTGGTGGGAAAGGGGTCATGTTTGATCCTGTACAATTAGTAGGAACACCAGGATCATCGCATCCTATTGGCCCCCTTGGCAACCCCAAATCCAGTGGATTCAAATCCCATTAAAGCACAAGGTAAATTGCCACTGGACCTCCAGTAGTTGAAGCCAACAGCTATGGTATAGATGGCCCATGTAGTTCGATGATTTATCTATTGAAAATGGTGATTTTCTATAGCTATATGGAGGTTTCATGAGGTTTCCTTAGCTAGGGGTATCCCCAATACCCCCAAATCAAATCATCAATTTTAATGAGATTCTCCATTGTAAACTATCTATTTTATTCTATTTTGGGGTACCCCTATTTTAGGAAATCTCCATATTAGTTTACAAGAGAGTGCCCTCCCCCACGATTGACTGTCGGCAGCACCTTGCGGGGTCTTTGACCTAAGGGACCCGTGCTGGGGTGAAGGGCACCAGTGGGATATTGCACCTGAAGTGAATGTGTAAATAGGAAGTGAAGGTAAATAATGGTGTGCATAAAAGTGTGTTTATATATGTGTTTAAATCTTCATATCGTTCAAGAACAGGAACCGCCTGAAGTAAAGTAGTGGTACGAGAACGACCACCTAAATTAGCAAGCAAACATGGTAATGGAAAATCCGTTGTCTGTCGATGATCTACTTCTTGAATTTGCGGCTTCGAATATCAGATTGCATAGAAGTTGCACGTACAGACTTGTTTCATGCTTTCTCAATCAAACTCCTTGAGGGGCAAGGGTGGCTGGGTGGCGCACGATGTCCTCCTCTACCTGGCGACTAAAGGCTCTCCTTTACGAAGTCTAGAGGTTGTTGCTAGCTTCTGGTCAAGGTAGCGGTCTTCAATTTGTTTGTTGTGCTGTATGATACTTCTACATATACATAGATTATAATATGTACATTGTACATCTTAAATCATATATCCTGAAGTAGGTGTGTGTATATACATGATATGTTCACAACCACTAAAAGGCCAAGCCAATTACAATCCATACGGAATGCCTCCGCTGAGGATATATATTCAGAGGCACAAGTATTGCAGCATGGCACAAGCATGACACAAGCATGGTACAAGCATGGCACAAGCACCATCAACAGCACCATTTCACTGCTATGATTACTCGTTGTAAATACTATTATCATCTATTATCATTGTAGTCTTATCATATCGAAAATTCATTCATGATTCTTGCTGTTGATAATCATATTGTCAATCGGTGATAATATATGTAATTATCATCCAACGTCATCTATAATTTCATCTTTAGTATACTCTCTGCATCTTTATGGTTTATATAATTTTGCTATATGTCTTATATATGAGCCATAAAGATATAAACCATAAAGATATAAACCAAAATATAAGATTCCTCATATACTCTATGTATATATTTTTTTTTTGGCAATTGTCCATTGTTACACAGCTATTCCTCATCCTTCTCCCATCAGCGAAGTTTCTCCGCAAGATCCCGCCTGTGGACCAGCCAAGGGCTCCGACAAAGAATCCAGCCTGAGGTTGTCAGCTTCAAGAAACCACCAGGGGCAATGTTAAAACCAGGGAAAAACATGTGGATTTCATGGGATTGAAATGGATTGAACATCAAAAGTGAGGGGATAAGCGATAACCCCACCCCCCACGAGTCTGGAAATCCAGTCTGCCACTAGCCGGGCACGTCTTCACGTCTTGACCTTCTTCAGCAAGTGCAAAAGGATACTGTATGTATCACCATGTACCACCTGTCTGGGGGCACATCATGGTCAGTTTCCACACTTACCCTCTATTTAACATAGCCATGGAGAATCCCCTACAAATTGGAGGTTTTAATGGGAAAATCATCCAAAATGAGCCATTTTCCATAGTTGTGTTAAACAACCCGAGGGTATATCATCAGTTTCATCTTGTTTTGAGGTAGCAGCCACCGGTCAACTGGGTTTCCTTGCTGGTTTGGGTCAACTGGCCTTGGTTGGTGAGCAGGAACGACACTAGGCTGTGCTTCAACTTTCAAATTAGATGAGCCATTAAGAATACCCCTATCCCATCTCATTATAGTGGTTGATAGGTTTGCCTACTATGGGTAATCATAATCCCCAGTCAATTAGCTAGTATCAGTTAGGAACCAATCAACCAGGGTATGCTTGATGGCTCAGATGCTTTAAGAGTTAACACCAGGTGTCACCTCGTTTCCGCTCCTCGCATCTGGTGGAAACCACTCGCCAAACGTGTGTCCAAGCCAAGACGGATTCAAAATGGGTCAAAATGATATCCGCATGTTTGTCATGTTTCGAAAGGCTTCGTGGGTTCTCAAATTGCGAAAGATATATGAGCCCCCCAACATGCTGTTGGTTACATTGTATCCATATCCAAATGTGAGCAATTGCTGTCCCAATTTTTCATCCTTTTTACTTCACCCTTTTTTGGCTGGTTGTATAATATCATATATACAGTATATATTTGTATTGTCATCTTGTAGTGCCATTTTCCAAATATACATGTACACATTAGTATTGATCATTTGTTTGTGCTATATCACCAGTCTTCATGGCTACAACCCCTGAACAACCCAGCGCCCATACACTTCGATTTGTTATGATTTGTTCATGTTTTCGCGGTGTTTGGTGGCCAAAAAGTGCCTAACGGTGGTTCAGATACAGCTTCAAGCACCAAGGCACTCAATGACCGCCAAGGCAGTTGCAATCTTCTCCATCGCAGTGCCAACCACCTGAAAGATCGGGTCGAAAAAAACCCTGGATGATCCGACCAAAAATCAGCTGGATTTTCTACAAGTTGGGGCCCTCAAGGTATATATGTAGTTTTGAAAACCCCATGAACTATAGTGATAGTATGTTATAGTTGTCATAAGCATCCATAAACCATAGTTTTTGAAGTTGGAAACCATCTTTGCTATCTACAAGGCCCCACCTTGTAGTACTCAAAATGGAAATTTCAAATGATTTAACCAAGCATATGATATTTAAGCAACTAATATGTGGATTTAAGCAACACGGCACTAGATAACCATGGAGCATCTTACCATGGGAATCCAGGATCTGGAAGCGAATGAGGATAGAAACAAACAAAAATGGGGATGAACCAATAGACTTTGAAACAGATATATATATATATATATATTGACATACTATATTGACATCATATATTGACATATATTGACTAACCTCTTGTTTGATCATGATTGGGATTTCAAGATTCAAGAAAACAAAGCTGGTTTTTTCCACCTCAAGTGACTACCAGGCAGCCTCGAGTCTTGAGTTTACCTTGCAAGGGGCCAAGGTATAACATTCCTGACCGTTGTCTCGCTAGACACACATGTTTACATGCGCAGAGAGGGTTTTTGTGTTGAGCCAGTTTTCATCCCGTGTCAGTTGGAAAATCTTACTGCCATTCCCCGCCCCCACATCCAGCGCACCATAGTAGTGGCAAGCACGATAGAGATGGTGGTTGTGACCAACCTTGGCCCAGTGTGGAGGGAATCTCCAGCAGAATCATCAGCGCGCCATTGTTGAAATGGAGCCGATGGAGCAGCTAAGATTCAAAAAAAACTACCAATGAGCCAACATGTTCTTTTTTAGAAGTGAAAGTTACGAATGTTATGAATGGTACTAATATTAACACTAATATTATATTTTTTTAATGAATGCATTATCTTGAAGGCGGTCGTCCACCCAGGGACGTCGAACCTTCAAGAACCGACCCAACAACAAACGCAGACCCGACTTGGTGTCCGGCAGATCGCTGTTTCGGCCTGAGACTTCATATCATCTACTGAGCAGTAGGCACACATGTATAGCCACCTTCAAAAATATAGAAAAGTGAGATCCCACTAAAGGGTCATAGATTACTTTTCTATCTTTTTGGGGCTATACATATTTTCAATTGCAACGTCTCATATGAACAATTCATTTCCTGATCACCATGATGTTCGCGGGGCCATTCTGATACAAATTGTGGCGTCAAGGTTATGTAGCGTTCCTTTGTATATAGTTCTATCATGTCCAATCATTTAATGTCCAATTTGCGCTCAAAGAATAGGCTTTCAAGAGTATGATATGTGGCGATATGAACTCCACAAAATATTGCAAAACCATCATATCGCAAACTTGTCATCAATAACATGTACAGTGATTCATACGTAGGAACCCCCACGAGAATAGAACAGCAATTTCAGGATTGGAATTTGTTTTTCTATCTGTTTCGGGTTATTGGTTGTTGTCCAAAGCTGCAAGCATCTAAGCTTACGGCATGCTTCGCTGCCTCGAAAGTATTCCCTACCTGTCGCTGGGGGTTTACAGATGTCGTAGGTTGGATGTTTCAAGAAGGGTTACCCTCTGGTAATACATTTTTTCACACATAAATCATCTACAAATTAAATGAATCATTTTCCATGGCTATAGCCTATAGCAGCTATGATCGATTTCTGGAGGGTTGTTCATTTTGTTCATGGACTTTCCACAGTGACGCCATTTTTCGCGGTGAATTTCAGCCATCCCGTAACAAGAGAAACAACCACAACTGCTGGTTTTCCTACTATGGTTGTGGCCTCTTGCAATGCTTTGGATTCCGTCATTGTCATAGGTTTCAATACTAAGGTCGACCATAAGTTGGATAATTTGGGGGGGTCCCCACTCCATATATAAAAACTGAACAATGAATGGTCCAATTCAACCATCTCTTGTCATCTGGTGGAATCCGGGTTCCATGCTTCGAATCACAATGGGTATCATGGTGTTCGTGGTAGGTGGGTCTAAAAAATGAGATCCCGCGAAAAGTCCCTGCAAATGGGGACAATTTTGTGAAGAATCCCAGGATTTGGCGATTTTCCAGGGGTTTACCTATAAATTTTCAGACAAAACCATTGAAATTGTCCGAGTGGCCCGGCCTCACTGGGCCAAGCGGAAGTTGCCAGTACCAGTTGGGATACAAGAAATAGGAATCCAGAAGCAAATAGATGAACGAATCCTTACAGTTTGCATGGCAATCTAGGATTATCTAGGTGTCCATTCTGTTTTGGGGCCAACTAATATAGATGGAAAACGTTGTACATATTGATATAGTAATAGTTGAAAGCACCCTGCGATAGGTTTCCATCTAATATTGAAAAACTACTTCAAACTTTCAAATTTCCGTGGGGAAAACCATCAACAGGAAAGTTCCAGTGCCCGGTTTGATTTCCAAAGCTGGCTGGTGTTCCGAGCTCTCGACTAAAGAGCCGCTTTATTGGTTTGTCCGGGATTTTGGTTCGTACAATTCCTACCTAGGTGGTGTAAAGATTTTTTTTGGCTGGTTCCATCCCCATATGGAGGTTTCCTACATGGGTGTACCCCCAAATCATCCATTTTAATCAGATGTTCCATTATAGACCATCCGTTTTTGGGTACCCCCATTTTAAGAAACCATCATATGTCGATGGTTGCCTTACCACAAAGTTCGCGGAGTCTTCTTTTTTTCAGCACCATACGGACCATATGTATCCAGGATGCCTGGCAAAAACCACGGCAGCCTGTACAAAACAGATTGGTCAATGGAGGATCATCATCCGAGTTGTTGGAAAACACCATCCAGAAAACTCACCATCCAGGAATATAGATTGGGAAGCGAAAGAAATTTAGAGGTCAAACTTCTGAGTAATGGACAGATGATGAACAGTTGTGAGAACAGTCAGAAAAAAGAAAGAGTCAGGCAATAGAGAGTCAATAGAAAGAAGATCAAAGAAGAGAACAAAAACAGAGAAACGAAAAAATGATAAAACATGAGAGTAGAAACAATCAGTAGAAAGAAGATCAAAGCGCGCGAAAAGGTCGAAAATTTGCGAAATACTATGTTTTTCCAATGTTTTGTGGTTTCAGGGGGTCGAAAAGTAGACTCGCTAAAGCGGCAGGTGCGGAGCCATCTGGTGCCATGAGAGATCAAGACTTGCACTCGGCTGTGGCGTGGAGCGCGTTTCCAAGTCAAAAGTGTAAAAAGTGTCAGCGTCGGAGCGCTAGTGGAAGTTGACATGTGGGAAAAGTGAACGCGGTTGTGGCGCCAAGCGTGTTTCCAAGCCGAAAGAGGTAAACACTGTCAGCGTCAGCGCACTTGAGAAAGCTGATATGTTCAAAAATTGCACATGGCTGTGGCGTGAAGCACATTTTGAAGTCAAAATGTTAAAAAACACCTCATGCTCGGAGCACTTTTGAAAGTTGAGCTTTTCAAAAGGCACGCAGCTGTGGCGCGACGCGCGTTTCGAAGTCAAACGTTAAAAACACCACATGTCCGCACCACTCTTGGATGTTCAAGCATCATTTCTCGTGACAAGCGCAATGTATGCTTAATTTTGCAAAAAACGAGCCAAACGTGATGGTTCTGTGGGACTGGACGTTTGAAGAGGATCCACAAAGATGCGCAGTAAAAGAGACATCTCCATCAGACATGTCAGGAGGTCAGGGCGCCGATTTCCTGAGACGGGGTTTGGAGCATCAGATCTTCAGCTTTGCTAAGATGATTTTGCGTGACAGGTGCGGCATTTCGTATGACCAGTCCTCAGTTTTTCGTGGCAGGCGCAATACTTAGACAGTTAGCGCTGAAAATCGCAAAACGCAGTAAGAGGTCGTCAGCTCTGCACTCAACTTTCCATTTCTGAAGGAAGTCTCGCAGAATTGTTTCCTTTTTGATGCTGTCAAATTCCAAAATTAAGAAAGTCTCGCTGAATTGCTTCGTTTTTGATGTTCTCCACTTTGAATTTTGAGGAAGTCTTGCAGAATTGCTTCGTTTTGGACTTGTCAACTCCCACTCCTGAAGGAAGTCTCGAAGAATTGCTCCCTGTCAGATAGATACATAGATGGATAAATGGATGGATAGAGAAAAGGATAGAGATAGAGATAAAGATAGAGATGGACATGGAGATGGACATGGAAATGGGAGATAGAGAGAGATAGAGACATAGGTAGATAGATAGACAGGCAGTCAGATAGGTAGAGAGACAGAGAGAGAGAGAGAGGGAGGGAGAGAGAGAGGGAGAGAGAGAGGGATAGGGCCATTGGGAGAGATTGACGGAGAGACAGATAAATCTAGATAGATAGTGAGAGAGAGAGAGAGACAGACAGACAGACAGACAGACAGACCGACCGACCGACCGACCGACAGACAGACAGACAGACAGACAGATAGATACATAAGTAGGTGGGTAGGTAGATAGGTAGATAGATAGAAAGACAGGCAAATAAATAGACAAACAAATGTAGATAGGTAGATAGATAAGAACAAACAAATAGATAGACAGATAGGTAGACAGACAGACAGACGGATAGATAGATAGACAGATAGATAGATAGATAGATAGGTATGTAGATAGATAGATCGATAGATAGATAGATAGATAGATGGATAGATAGATGAGATAGATAGAGAGAGAAAGAGAGAGAGAGAGAGGGAGAGAGATAGAGGGATAGATGGAGAGAAATCGAGACAGGTGGTCAGAAAGATAGATAAACAGATGGACAGGCAAACCAATAGACAGAGACATAGAGAGATAGAGAGAGAGAGGGAACAAAAACGAGACCCAGAGAGAGAGAGAGAGAGAAAGAGAAAGAGAAAGAGAAAGAGAAAGAGAAAGAGAAAGAGAGGGAGAAAAAGAAGAGAGAGAAGAGAGAAAGAGAAGAGAGAGAAGAGATGGAAAAAGAAGAGAAAGAAGAGAGGGCGAGGGAAGAGAAAGAAGAGAGAGACGCAGTGGCAGAGCCTCAACCACCTTTCGGTCCATCAGTGGACTCGCTCTGCCATCCATGCATCACAACAACAAACTCTCCTGTAGGTTTGCTATCTTTGAAACTTCCGCCACCGCCTTGTGCGGTACTAATGGTGTTGGGAATATAGTTTCAAAATCATCTATCTGAAAAAGAGGACTTGTTTGTGTCAACTGGAAGTTTGTACTTTTTTCTGGTAGGTATTTTGCCCTCACATCGGCATATTTTTTTGGAATGAATGTAGGAGTTCTTTGCATGTTCATAGTAGTGCCCACATGAGCATTGCTCAATAGCCTTGTGTCTACTAGTTGCCTGAGATGGGTTCCCTATTGAACCAGCTTGCATAGAATTGTATATGTAACCCAATTTTCCACCATCAACCAGCAGGAAGAAAGTTCACCTCTCAAGATACTGTAACTTCCTTCAGCGATGGCTTCGAAGCCACAAGCGCTCAGCTGGCGGGGTCAGAGACAGAATTTCTAGGGTAACACATTCGTATGGATCACACATTGTGTACCCCAAATGTGCAAAAAATAAGGTATCCCAACATATTCAAATCAGATGGTTACAGGATTACGGAGCCGAAAATGACCCGAACCTGTGGTTCCATCATCGTTAAATTTTGAGACCCACATGGACGAATGAACGTCTGCCAAATTCAGGCAGCATCAACTAAAAAAACATCCAAAAAACCATCTTCGATCATTCACTCCCCTTGTAATGACCCTGCAAACAAATGAGTACTGCTTGATCATGTTGAAACTGTTCATTCTTGGGCCCCATGTTAGGAGGCTAATCTGGAGCACGTCCAGGTCTTTTCTGATGCTTTTTCGTCAACCGTCGGAGAGTCATTGCCTCCTGGAGATTCAACCAGCCCCGAGACTTGGTGATCCCCAGTACACTGTTGGAATAAGGGGGTTTCCTAAAATGGGGGTACCCAAAAATGGATGGTTTATAATGGAAAATCCTATTAAAATGGATGATTTGGGGGTATCCTTATTTTAGGAAACCTCCATAACCATCAACAATCAATCACTGTAGACTAGGCCTAAGTGAATAAAGATCTCACTCTATGCATGCCCGCGCAATCTATATTCAGCGGGTCAGACAAGTGTCCGTCACAGCGACCGCGACCCCTGAACACATTTCATATGATGTTGCATTATAGAAATCAGTGTTGAATCGTTTCAATGGTATTATGATCAAATTCATCCAAATATCATTTGACTATGGTTGGTTCCATATCCATACATACCCCGTGAATCCCCGTGATATCTCCATCATGATAAATATGATATGACATGATATAAATGCTATGCTGCCATATCCCTCAACAACATTGGTCTCTTCCATGACACCGCTTCGGCTGCTTCCTACCTTTGCTACAAGCTGCTGATCTGCCATAGAAAATCAAAACATATCCAACAGCAGCTGCGTGGATTTTGATATTAATTTGGATTTGAGCGGTCATGGTAGGTCCAACAAGCCTCTGTTTTTCCTCACCTGCCAGGTGAGGGCCTCTAGCAGGAGGCTGTGGAGTGTGCCTGGACCCGACCGCCATATCGAGAGAATGCCATGTCAGAGAGAATGCCAACTAGACTGTCAGAATAGATGTCAGGTAAAATGCCAGATAGAATGCCAGAGATCTCAGTAAGCACTGCCGGACCTCAGCCGCACCAGATCTAAGTGGGCAGTGCCCACTGAGATCCGGCGCTCGGGGTTGAGGTCCGGCAGTGCCCATGTCAGACAGAATGTCAGAAGAGATGCCAGATAGAATTCCAGAAGGAATGTCAGCATATATGGCAGAAAGTATGTCAGAACAGATGCCAGAGAGAATACCAGAAAGAATGTCAGAGTATATGCCAGAGAGAATGCCAGATAGCATGTCAGAATATACTATAAGACTATATCCAATATATTTCCAGGTGGTATGTCAGAAACTATGTCAAAGAATGTGTCAGGGTGGGGATCACTCGAAGAAAGTAATCGTTTTTTTTCTCAGTGCAAACCTGGGGGTCCAGCAAATCAAGCAATGACAGCCAAACAAATGATAATACACGCACGTTTCCTGCTACCAAGCTTGCGCTTGCAGATCTTCGGATCCAAATGACATTGCAGGAACACATGTGGTTCCTGCTCAGTGCTCAAGGTGACCGGGTAGGAAAACCCAAATTGGGCAGCCTTGTCTTCACCACGGCCAAATGGCTAGCGCGACGCAAACCACCAGCTGGATATTCTCAAACTATATCAAGCTTACAATGGTCAAGGCGCAACTCCCTTGCCTTGAAGCAAACATGTCTTCAAAAACACACTGCTGAACCTTCGAGAAAGTTGGTTGTCCAGCCCCACATGTCCTTGAACCTGTGGGTGAAATCGCGCTTGGCACCTTCATCAGGATCTGCACCAGGTCACAAATTGCCCCAGCACAGCTGGTATCCGTTTCCAGTCGATCGAATCAGATGCTGTCGAATTGTCACAGGGACTATTGGACCCAACTACCAGGCTGATGACACCATGACACCTCCAAAAAAAAGGCTTAAACTCATGGACCCCTGCCATCGGATCCTTGAGTGTCCAGAATGAGAATCTCAGCCAGTGCAGCTAATTACTACCATGTCTTTACACCATCCAAGAAAAACAACACATATCTACCAACCTCTACCATTTATTCAAGTGGTGCAGGGACCCAAAGATCGACTGGTCAAGTACTGGCAACTGTGACTTGGATTTTCCCTGGAAGATCACATTTACACAGTGCATTTGGCAAGGGCACGTGGCCTGCCAAGATCTGTTCGCTGCTCCGCCAGGATGGACATGACTTCGGCGCCAGAGGTGGTTTCAACCGATCCCAAAAATCGTGTTATGGATTATGGTTATGTTGATCCCACCATCATTGAGTAGATTGGTTCATTGTGTTCATGATCCTCTCAGTCTAAACGCGGAACCCGAAGGTTTATCGAGAAGTACTGCTGGTATACTGTGATGACAGACAGTCAACTTTCATCAACTTCCAACATATCATCCTACAAGGTCCAGCAAACCTGGCCTCCAAGGGACGCAGATCACCCAATATGACTTTGGCTCAAACTCCACCACAAAAAATGGATGATTGAGTAGATGAACAAGTTGGTTTGGTTCAAACAGGCTCCCCTGTTTGGTTCCCATAGACACCAAAAACGTTTTAAACTCTTGGCAACTCCACCCTCAGCGACGGCGCTACTCGGATTCATAGCATGCCAGCGAAGGCTGAGTTGGGTTGTTCAGCTCGTTGAGGGCAGAGAACCGGGATCGTTCCACCTGAGATCGGATTTTCAAGGCACCAGAGACTGCACAGCACCATAAGATGGATCCCAACCGTTTTTTTTTCCTTGTGGGGATATGACGACAACTGGATCTCCAAAATGCGTTTGAAGGGGAGACGCTTGCTATAAGTGGATCTCCTAAATGTTCTAAGATTCGTTTGTCTAGCCATAAACTGAGGCTAAATGATAGCTGAGTCTTAGGATTCTGAGTCTCGGCAACAGTTTGCCAACCAATTGGGGATATATTAGGATTATTTTGGGATTTACTATTTAAGGATTATTTACGGACGTCTGAAGTTCAGGTGCCAACCAGTTGTGATACTTCTCTCTTCAAAGATCGATGTGAGTAGGATGGTTGCATGATATCACTTCCTACTCAGACTTGTCCACCTACATGGCACAGGTCTACATGAATGGTTTGGAGTTGAATAGACTTAAAATCCTGCGATTACCTAGTTCCATTTTGGCGAAATTTCAGTGTAAAATCTCTCTTGGGGCCATGCCTATCCCATTCATCATGCTCTAACTCTTGCAATGAAGGGGAAATCGCACCATATGATGGGCCCCAAGCAGTTCCAAATGCTCAGTTGGTCGGTCCCTCCGAAGGCGTGATGATGAGCCCCAAAAATAAGGTTTTTGTTTGGGGGATCAGTGACCCCTTCAAAAACCAATTCTGCTTGAAGCTCCCAAGGGTTTTTGATGTTGATGAGGATTATATATGATTATATGACTTTGTCTAAAACTAGGGTACCTCCAAATTTGATGTTTTTATCATTTCGGCATTTCATGGCCACAAACTGGGCTATTCCATGGAATTCCATATTTCCGGACATATCCATGGTAGGTAACCCCTTTGCGGAACCAAGTCGCCCAGCCCACGAACTTGGAATCGGCCACTTCACTGCGCGGGACATGGTATTGCAGACCGTGGATTTTTCCAGGGATGGGAGATGGTAACGACTGGATGATATTATGGCCCAAGATGTGAGATTGGGTGCGTTTCTTGCCAATCGACAAACACCCAGACTGGTCCAAGAGATTGTGCATGCCGCAGGATGAGGAAGCCCTAGCCCAAAAGTTCCAGCGGATTCCAGCGGTAGATTTTATGACCAGCCGTCAACAACTTCTCTCAATCTTACTGCTGGCATTCAGAAATCCTGGATGAATAGGCATGGAATTGAAACATGTAATTTGTTTGTTTGTGTGTCTGCGTGTGTTCCCATTTTGCATACTACTTTTGGGTACCCGCAGAATCGTAGTACCCTGCTGAACGTCAAAATAGCTGGCACGTGGATCACCATCCTAAGGCCCTAAGGTCTCATAGGTTTTGATCCATCCCCAGATATACTACCTGAGTCATCCTGAGTCTATCTGGATAAAATTCTAAGTACTCTAATTCACTGACCTGAATTCAGGCCACGTGGGGATAGTTCCCCCCACGAAGCATCATTCCAGTGACGTCGCGACGTGAGGTCGTTCTAACTTATCCAGACATCAATTGACTATAGTTTCACTGGATTGGTTGAAGGGAAAATCTACAGGAAACCATGGATTTTCCAATGAAATATAGGGGGGTCCTGTAAATTTTCCCTTCAACCATCCCAGTGATAGTTGGTTTTATATCCCATGAAATTTCTATTGATATCCCATTCAATCCCGATTCTTGATGGTCGTCCAACTCCACCACGGTCAGCGCCTAAAGAATCTTGGCCAGTTTTTGCCTTGGACGGCTTCCACTCACATGCCATTGGGGTCCTTCTGATTGAAAATCAAAAATTGTGATTTAATACTGATGGTATACTGGGGATAGATTCGAATACATTGGGGAAAAAACGGCATGCCATGGTGGCAGTTCAAGACGAGGCAATCACGGAAGCTTGTGTCGCTGCTGCAATTTTAAGGGTGAAACCATGATGATGAAATTGCCAATTCAGGGACTGAAGGACAACATTGCAAACAGGGGAATGTCTTGTGTTGAACAAGACCCAGAAGCCTCTGACACAGCAAACTGGGAGGAAGAATCATGCTAACAAACGTAAATATGAAACTAGAAAGAGATGCCCGAGCGCCAAACCATATATGGTACCTAAATTGGTTGCGAACTGGGGCCAGAAGGGATAAACCTGATGCCAACAAAACGCTATGCTTCAAATGATATCAATTCCGGGGCCATGAAATAACTAACTAGCAACAAGCCACCGGAGGCACGCAACTCGAAAATCTGCCTGAAAATAGGGTATGCCCAATTCCAATGTCTTATCATCACTTTGCCCCCAAATCCACCGAACCACCATTTTCTCCATCGCCAGTTTGAGGGTATCGCCCGGTATAGCCCAATTTCAGACACACCGTGGTGCTGCGATCCAAGGTACATAAGGATTCGCTGATGGCATAAGCCATGGCAGCCCAGCACGATGCGTTCAGGGCGGTGAAACCTCGTTTGGGATTTTGGAATTGGGCACTTCCGAAAAAACACACATAATATGAATATGAAAGTAGGATGTCCCCAAATTTGATGCCTTAGAATTCTATATCATTTTCTCCCTCTTGGTTCTCTACCCGGAAATCGAGGGCTTTGGAAAAAGCGTACCGTTTTCCTAAGTCAATGCTGGGAATATGTGTTCCATTTCCGCCAGGTCGGACAGCCAAGTTGCAAATCTCCAAGAACCACGGAAAATGGTCTTCATCCTCACGCGATGCCGATATCAACTTTTCAACATTGTGGCCGGTAATGGCATCCCGCAGCAATACTTTGGGGTGGATTTTTTTGTGAACCCGTGCAAGTATGTACTCGTTTAAGGCCAACCCTCCATGTAGGAGCAACTGCTGGCGGCACGATTCAGCAATGGTATCATCACGTGTCCTGGATCCTTCTCAAATACATCAACGCCACCCCAGAGAACACTAGCCATTTGGCAACCTTGGCTGCGGCAGCACATTCCGCAACGGTGAATTCGATGGACTGCCACGTAGCATGACGTACATGAATACGCAACCCATAGATTAGATATAATTACGCTATCAATATGATATATAGGTAAAATCGAAGGAATATATATATATATAATTATATATATATATCAAATAAGGAATATCTATTTATACATTCAGCAGTACATAATTATATCATACAAACACACACAACACATACGTCCGCAGCAGCCACGGGAGACATCACAGTGACTTTTGCCGGTCTTGCAATGCTTCCCAAGTCCGGGGCCGAAAAGGGTCCAACGGTTTCCATCCAATCTCCCTACATTGAAGCACCATTCTTTGGTCCCAAATATGTGTAAATCCCCTACTAAATCATGGTTGGGATTAGGGGGATGGGACTAGTCATAATTAATCCGATTCCTTAGAGATCTTTGAGGTCGTTAGACTTCTTTGAAGATTGATAAATCCAGTTTGAAGGAAGAAAACAATTTTGTGTATGGCTGCAAGATCAAATCCTCACAATCAATTACCAATATGTTGAACTTCCGGCGTCTTCCTACACATGCTTCTAGAGTTCTAGTTGTCTTTGATAATCGTTCATAATCTTTGACGAAATCTGGCTGCTTCCGGGTACAGTGAGAAACGCTCTACTGCCACGGCCACCTGTGGGTCGTGTAGACCTAGATCCGCAGAAACTACCTAAAAACATGGTAAAACAATGTAAAACATCGTTTTCTAGAAACTCACCTATCCTATCCCATCCCCCACTATATGCTTTCCCTCTGTTTTTGACACCCAGGGCTTTCACATACCTTGGATTCCAACAAGGAGCTACCCAGGAGGAGCCTTGGACTCGCATCTCCTGACTCATGCGGTAAACCAATAACAAATCGTCCACAATCTTCCAAAATGAATCCCACAATTGGTGCTTTACGATGGGGTTTATAACAGTGCAGCGAAAAGCAACCAACAAAACCTTGGAAGATATGCAGAAGTCTGACTACCGTCAAGGCTGAGCTGTTGCATTCGGCTGCCAAGTGGAGAAGTTGAAAGGCACCAAAATGCAGGATCCCCATGGATTTTTGCTGTTTTTTTTGCTGTGAACCATCCACTAACTTCGGCATGTCCAAATTTCACCCGGGCCCATGGCTTCAAGGAGTCCAATACAATCAAACCCCTTCAGCCAGTCCGGTGATGTCAGGTGGCTACAGCTGGATTCCAATCATAGGTATCATAAAGTATCCATTCACTTGACTAAAGGAGCTATGAAAACATATGAAAACATATGAAAACGTTGTTGTGTCTAAACATGGGGCATATGCCCAAACCACCTGCTTCCCATACTGAAACTGGCCCTTCTGCTGGATTTTGGGGCTACCCATTCATACTAATCAGATTGGACACAATTGACATAATCAAAATATTGAAATGCCTGGTAGTGTTCAACCATGTTCGACCTCAGTAAAAAAATACTCAACAATTGGGAATGCCGCAATGCCATTCTGAGGCGGGTTGAATTTTCAACATTTGAAACCACCCGCCAGTCTTCAGTAACATCCCAACGCGGCGAACCTCAAAGTCTTCAATCTGTCTAGAACCTTAAGAGATTGGCGAGGTCTCCGTGAGGTCTCAGATTTCATGGAAGAAAACTTCTCCATGAAAGCCATGAAATCGTTCACCCCCAAATACCGAGCTTTCCCGCAAAATCTCTCTTGACACGCAACTAGAAACATTCCTAATCGCATTCCAACCACCAAATAGATCCCATGAAAATCCCACATAAGTCTAAATCCCATGCAAATAACATGTAAGACACAGGTAAATCCTCCCATGTATATCCCATGTAAAATCCATGTACATCACATGTAAATCCCACGTAGATCTCATGTAAATCTCATGTAAATCTCATGTACAATCCATGTACATCACATGTACATCCCACGTAAATCTCATGTAAATCTCATGTAAATCTCATGTAAAATCCATGTACATCACATGTAAATCTCATGTAAATCCCATGTAAAATCTCATGTAAAATCCATGTACATCACATGTAAATCCCACGTAAATCTCATGTAAATCACATGTAAATTCCATGTAGATCTCATGTAAATCCCATGTAAAAGCCATGTACATCACATGTAAATCCTCTGTAAATCTCATGTATATTAAAAAATCCCATGCAAATCTTATGCATATCCCCTGTAAATCACATGTAAATCCCATGTAAATCACATGTAAATCACATGTAAATCACATGTACAATCACATGTATAATCACATGTAAATCACATGTTAATCCCAGGAAAATCTCATGTAAAATCACATATAAAATCCATGCAAATCTCATGTAAAGCACATGTAAATCACATGTAAAGGCCATGTACATCACATGTAAGTCCCATGTAAATCCCATGTAAAAGCCATGTACATCACATGTAAATCCCACATAAATCTCATGTAAATCCCATGTAAATCACATGTAAATCTTGTGAAAATCCCACGTAAATCACATGTACATCCCATGTAAATCTCATGTAAAAGCCATGTACATCACACGTAAATCTCATGTAAATCTCATGTAAATATCTCATGTAAATCCCATGTAAAAGCCATGTACATCACATGTAATTCTTGTGCAAATCCCATGTAAATCACATGTACATCCCATGTAAATCTCATGTAAATCCCATGTAAAATCCATGTACATCACATGTAGATCCCATGTGAATCTCATGTAANTCACATGTACATCCCATGTAAATCTCATGTAAATCCCATGTAAAATCCATGTACATCACATGTAGATCCCATGTGAATCTCATGTAAATCGCATGTAAAATCCATGTACATCACATGTAAATCCCACGCTAATCTCATGTAAATCTCATGTAAATCTCATGTACAATCCATGTACATCACATGTAAATCCCACGTAAATCTCATGTAAGTCTCATGTAAATCTCATGTAAAATCCATGTACATCACATGTAAATCCCACGTAAATCTCATGTAAATCTCATGTAAAATCCATGTACATCACATGTAAATTCCACGTAAATCTCATGTAAATCTCATGTAAAATCCATGTACATCACATGTAAATTCCACGTAAATCTCATGTAAATCTCATGTAAAATCCATGTACATCACATGTAAATCCCATGTAAATCTCGTGTAAATCTCATGTAAAATCCACGTACATCACATGTAAATCACATGTACATTCCATGTAAATCTCATGTAAAATCCATGTACATCACATGTGAATCTCATGTAAATCCCATGTAAATCTCATGTAAATTTCATGTAAAACCAATGTAAATCCCAGGTAAATCTTGCGCAAATCCCATGTAAATCACATGTACATCCCATGTAAATCTCAGGTAAAAGCCATGTACATCACATGTAAATCCCACATAAATCTCATGTAAATCCCATGTACAATCACATGTATAATCACATGTAAATCACATGTAAATCTTGTGCAAATCCCATGTAAATCACATGTACATCCCATGTAAATCTCATGTAAAAGCCATGTACATCACATGTAAATCCCACATAAATCCCACATAAATCTCATGTAAATATCTCATGTAAATCCCATGTAAAAGCCATGTACATCACATGTAAATCACATGTAAATAATCACATGTCACATGTACATCCCATGTAAATCTCATGTAAATCCCATGTAAAATCCATGTACATCACATGTAGATCCCATGTGAATCTCATGTAAATCGCATGTAAATCTCATGTAAATCTCATGTAAAATCCGTCTACATCACATGTAAATCCCACGTAAATCCCATGTAAATCTCATGTAAGTCCCATATACATCACATGTAAAATCCATGTAAATCTCATGTCAATCACATGTAAATCCCATGTAGATCACATGTAAATCACATGTAAATCTCATGTACAATCACATGTATAATCACATGTAAATCACATGTTAGTCCCAGGAAAATCACATGTAAAATCACATATAAAATCCATGTAAATTTCATGTAAATCCCATGTACATCACATGTAAATCACATGTAAATAATCACATGCAAGTCCCATGTAAATCTCATGTAAATCTCATGTAAAATCCATGTACATCACATGTAAATCCCACATAAATCTCATGTAAATCCCATGTAAATCACATGTAATTCCCATGTAAATCCCATGTAAATCCTATTTAGATCCCCATTTAAATCACTGGTAAATCCCATGCAAATCTCATGTAAATCACATGTAAATCCAACGTAAATCCCATGTAGACCTAGTGTAAATCCCTATGTCTGTAAAGCCCATGTAAATCACATGTAAATGCAGTTCAAATCTCATGTAAACCCCCCCGTTCAAATCTCATGTAAACCCCCCCCCATGTAAAATTCCATGTAAATCTCAATCAAATTCCATTTTTTGTTGATTAACAATGAAATCCCTTTTTTTTCCTTGGTGAAATCTCACATTTCCAGAGCCACAGTTGCTTCAGCAGCCAAGGTGCCGAGAACGGGACCATTTTCCAGGCCGTCTGCGGTCACGTGCACTTGACAGCAACAGTAGCCCTGTCAAACGACAGCTGTTGCGACATCGAAATGTCAAAATCCCCCGGAAGAAGGGGATATATCATATACAAGTAAGTGGTCATAAATCTAAAGATGCTGGTACAATATGGTATCTGGAGACTTAACCATGACAAATGCTGACTTGATCATGAAAAATGGCGACTGGCCATCAAACATGGTGGTATAATGGATATAATGTATATATATATATACACACACGTACAAGTACATATATATATAGTATCTATATATATATATTAATATTTATAACAGAGATATGATGGGAAACAGAACCAACAATATTAGGTTATATTCATGGGTTTACCCGAAATGTCCTTCCATCATAATACGGTTAAGTAACAAGGATTCCCACTCAATGGATTCTGACAATCCCCAATGTATCACCAAAAAATTGGTCAACCATCATTTATCCCCATAGTGCTGCGGATTCAGACACCTATATAGCAGGAAGCAACCAACACGTTCCATGATTTCTATCCAGGTGGGAAGCGAGCTTCTGCCTCAGCCTGGGGTCATCCCACCATCAATAGAGAATTCTGCATTAACCCATCTTCATGCGGTGATGACCATGCAATCTCATGGGACAATACCATACAATAGCTCATGTTTTCAACAAATAAACAGCTTGTGATGAATCCATTGAATCCATAGCTGCCATAGCTTTCTTCTAGGAATGTCAAACAACAACCTAGAAAAGGGTCGACGCTGACGTCAGCTCCTTCAGGATCCATCCACAATCTTGCGATCCATCCTCGGTCAATGAAGGATGTAGCCCGTAAAATGGCTATGTCAATGGGGAAATGTATAATAAAACACTGGATTTTGTATGATTTTGTGGTACACCATGTTCAAACAAACCTAAACTATACTGTCTTTCCAAGAATATGGCTACTTTCATCTGTTTTCAGAATGAGTGATTGTTCGTAATAGATAGCAATTATGTCATATCGGTATGGTTGCAAATTATAATTGGTGGTCTTTCCTATAGGTCCTATCTTTGCCACTTACGAATGGATTCTAAGGAACCTGTTGGATGAATTTGGGGTCACAATCCGGTGGTAGGGTGAGTCACCTGGGGGGTTCCATACATGGTAGCCCAATAGCTGGATGGTTTATTTCATGGAAAATCCCATGAACATGGATCATTTAGGGGTACCCCCATGGATTGGAAACTCTCATCTGACTCTTGCGGTAACCATGGGTCCTTAACCACTTAGCTCGGATGGTGCGCAGTCATGAATTCTCGCAGAGATTTCGGCAGCAACCCGTGTTGTCTGAGTTCTACAAGCCATGCAAATTTATCCAACAGAAAGAGTATGAGTTCAATCCTCCAATCTGTGGCCATCATTCGCAAAGATCCGGCCAAATCCTTGTAGGCACAATGGGGTTCAACTGTTCAACTCCCTTGATTTCTTGGGCGCCAAAAGCTGGCTCTGCATCCGTACAATCCCCAGAAGGCATCACAAAATATATCTCTTGTTATTTGAACAGCTATGGAAAATGGTCCATTTATGAATCATTTAAAAGCTGGCTCTTCTCTTTTTAGTTCGCCAAGGTGCACATGTCGAAGCGAAACAACCACGGAAGGTCTCATAGATAATGCCTCAGATGAAACCGTGGCCGGAAATTGGGGCTACCCTAGAAGTTGCAATTCTTATGGCAAACATGAAGATAAACCAACATGGGGGTTTTCCAATAATGGAGAGATTTATATGGCCATTCATGAAATATCATTTAATGAAGCAACTATTAGAGAAAATGAGGTTGCAATTTATACCTTCAACCCACATGGCTGAAACGAGTACCTCAGGCATGTTGGCGTGGCTTTCAACGTGTAGAGTGTAGAGGCAGTCCTTGCAAGCCAAACAAAGGCTACAAGCACATCCCCCCAGGAATCCACAAGATTCTTTCATCAGAGACGACCTTTTCTCCAGCATATGACTTGCTTCAAAATACTGTCTTCGGAAAAACTCATGCGTCTTTGCTGCCAGGAGTATATACAAACTGTCCCAAATCAGAGCTTAACGCTTCAACCCTGCCATCGGAGAAACTCTGCTGTTCATTGGGGCTGTGTCCCGCCAAGTCTCCAATAATCGCTGTGGTAATCACAGTGTGGCACGCGATGTCACAGAAATGTGCATAGCAATTGATCCACCCACTGGGGTGCTCGAACAAGGCGGGCGCAAAACCCACCTGAGCCGCACAAGAACGGGCTCAGTTGATCTTAGTTTTTCGAGATGGTAACATGTTTTTACCATGTTTAACCCATAACAACGCAGCAATAGGAGATGATTTAACCAACAATCAAATGGCTCGAGATTCAAAACTTTGTTGAAGAAACCCGTCCGATTCGTTCGTGTGACTTGCAGGATTGCAAAGGGGGAGTTGGACAGAACCTGATTTCCTTCCACTCATTGAGTGGCTGTCCCAGTTGTGCTACGTGGTTTACAACACAGCATCAACCCCAAGTGTGGTATTCTCATGTATATTCTAAGCAAACGCATGTGTCTTTTCTCAACATGTAGGGAACACCCGTGCAAAACCCACGGTAAATCATGCTTTTCTCCATCAGAAATTGCCATGTAATGGTCTTGGGTACCGTGGTTTCCAATCAGTTCCCAGAATAGTCATCCATGTCGTCAACCACTGCGGCTCAAGAGCATACAACGTCAGGAGGGCCTTGGCTTTTAAGATGACACTCCCCCCCACATTGGGCTCAATACATTTGGGAACTGTGTTTGTTTGTTGCATCTCTTCTAGATATATGCACAATATAGTTATGGCTATGTATGTGTGTATGTGTGTATGTATGTATCTATGTATGTATGTATCAATGTATGTAGGTATCAATGTATGTATGTATCAATGTATGCATGTATCAATGTATGTATGTGTCTGTATGTATGTATCTGTATGTGTCTGTATGTATGTATTTGTATGTATGTGTCTGTATGTATGTATTTGTATGTATGTATCTGGATGTATGTAATTGTATGTATGTGTCTGTATGTATGTATCTGTATGTATGTATCTGTATGTATGTATTTGTATGTATGTATCTGTATGTATGTATCTGTATGTATGTATCTGTATGTATGTATCTGTATGTATGTATCTGGATGTATGTATCTGTATGTATATATCTGTATGTATGTATCTGTATATATGTATCTGTATGTATGTATCTGTATGTATGTATCTGTATGTATGTATCTGTATGTATGTATCTGTATGTATGTATCTGTATGTATGTATCTGTATGTATGTATCTGTATGTATGTATCTGTATGTATGTATCTGTATGTATGTATCTGGATGTATGTATCTGTATGTATGTATCTATATGTATGTATCTGTATGTTTGTATCTGTACGTATGTATCTGTATGTATGTATCTGTATGTATGTATCTGTATGTATGTATCTGTATGTATGTATATGTATGTATGTATCTGTATGTATGTATCTGTATGTATGTATATGTACTGTATGTATGTATCGGTATGTCATATATATATAATGTGGGCATTGACATATATACGTGTCAATGTACTATAGTATATGATGTTATGTTAGGTGGTATTATATCATATCATATTGCAGCATATCTATCTATGAGTGATGATATGGTGCAGGTCTGCTTTTATTCATTGTGCTGGTGCTTGAATCGCTGCCCACTGGATTGAGCACAAGAATGACCAGCAACTTGATTTGAATTAGAAGTGGCCAATTCATTTCCCGCTTGGATTCGTGAGTGGCCAACTGCAAGTTATCCCCCACTTCAATAAATCCAAGCAGATTCAAGGCTCTATGTCAGCCTCTAAAGCACCAGCTGAAGCATGCTAAATCAGAAGTCCCCCTGTCTTCGATCCATATGATCACGGAAAGAGAATGCAACAATCTTCTCCATTCAACTCAAGGTGACCTTGTTTCTCCTGGTTCAATGTCACTTACCCTCTGCCCCAAGTTTAATGCCAGAAATGGATGAAAATGGATAAAAAATGGTGACAATCTGAACGGTCAGGAAATTATTGGAGCAAACGCCTTCATCTTTGCTATTCCAAGTATTCATTTAGAAAACACACTTGTTAAAATATACACATTTTTTCTTGGTAACACTACTACCATTTTCGTCATTCCGGACCCTGCCGAGGCACGACAAGCCTAGGCAGAAAACGCCAAAGATCTACATAGCCCTCGGTCTCCTGGTCTGAAGCTATGACCAAGAAACATGTCACTTTCACCATTCCAATATGTTCCACGTATGGTACTTCGGATCACTTAGTGGAACAGAAGGAAATAGTTCATACATTTGGGAATATTTGGATAGTATTCGTCAAGTATCCTAATCTCTCCACATTTGGCTCACTTCAAAGGTACATGCTGGTGCCCACATTCCATACATGGAGCATTGGGGATGGACAATGGAGATGTCAATCGGTTTTCAGTCGTGAGATGACCAAAACCCCCCATGGTTTGTTTCAAAACCTCAATTTCCGCTGGCGAAAATCGCGTGAATTTCAAGAAATGCCTCCCCATTTCTTGACAAACTCAGATCTAAGCGGTGCTAAAAGAAAATCCGTCATTCTGGTTGGCTAATAAAGATTCCCAGTTCATGGATGATGACACTGACATTATGGGGAGTGTCAGCAATGGCTCTTTCGGCAATCACAGATTAATTCACATTAATTATGGCTAGGAATGATGATGTATTCGCAAACAAAAAATAGTGGATCATTATTAATGATAAACATTGATAAACCATGTTCAGTATTTGCCATAATATGAATCATAAATCAATGGAAACTCAACATACCCTCTGGTAAACTAACGTAGCTATTGAAAATGGCCATTTATAGTGAAATTTTCCATTAAAAATGGTGATTTTCAAGAGTTATGTTAGTTTACTAGAGGGTAATCAATAGAGAATCACCATATGAAATGACATGAAAGGACAATATCAGGATACCACCAGCTCAAACACGAAGCTGACAGGACGGGGAGAATATCCTGAAGACTCAGCATATGTTTTTCACATTTTTATGTTGATGTTCCATTGATCATACCACACCTTTATCATGGAAACATATATAAACACCATAATTAATCCATAATTCATATGAATAATCAGTGATAATCAATGAATATCAACCCAATAATTACCAATATCCATGGTTTTTTTCAACCCCAAAAAATCCCAATGGCATTGCTATCGTCCCCCTGTCCGCTGGCGGCACCTTCCGGGTCGGGCTTGCAGCACTCATTGGTGATGTTGGATCATAGCTGGGCTTCGTGATCAAATCCTGGTTGAACCGCGAAAAGGCGACTCCGAAATTGAGGCGACTCTACTAGTGAAGATGAATGAAGATGATATATCATCTACTTACATAACAAAATGGTATAATTATATATTATATTTTTATACATGCTAGACCCCCAAACCTCAAATGCACAAAAAACATTGCAAATGTCATTGAACGCGTTGAGTTTGAAGGTTTTCTTGGATAAATATTACTATCATACGTACCTCCATTATATATATATATATACTGCACGTATTGCTGCATATTACATACATATGGTGTAGTGCAGATTTGATACAAGAAATGTATACTGTATACATTTCTATACCTAGATTAGGTGATAAACTGCTCATATTTCTGCATATCATGTAATTATTATCTAATGTGGTACTAGTCCAGCATAATCAATACTCGACCCGAACTCACAAATCTTGATGAATGCCCAGCCATGCGAAATCAGCCCCGACATCAACCAAATGGATTTGGATCCTCATATACACATATATACCTAAAGCCCAAATGGTCAGATTCAAACAAGCGTAGTCACCGCATATAACCAGAATGGAGGTAGAATCGATGACCATATATGTGGTTCGTACGTATATTGTATCCATCATATTTATGCCCCAAAGTACACCCAATAAAGCCTGCTATTTTGATCTTGATGGTGTTGCCAATTTTCGATTTCGATTTAGATTGCCCTGGGCCCTGGACCCATTCCATCTGGAGAGATTGAACTCACACAGATGGAAACCAGCCCCAGCAGTGCAAACCCGCATGCGAGCAATGTGCCAAAATCCCTAAAGGCTGATGGTGAACATGGGGTTACATTTAGTTGTTGAATGGGGGTTGTTATCATTCAATATGGGTGTGTCTGCAAATGGGAAATACCCCCAATGTATGGCAACTTTAAAAGAGAACATTATGATAGACCATCAAATGTGGGAATACCCTGTTTTGAAACAAACGGGAACCCCGCTCTCAACCAACTTGCATCGCATCTGTGGCATAAACGTCAATAAACATGACTGCCATCAGAGTGTGCAAAATCCGGAGCAGCCATGGCGCTATCTGAACCATGACGGCCCAGATCATATCCACCAATACCTCAGACCGTGGGAATCACTGGTGAAATCCGATACAGAAATACCTCAGAACTCGCCGATCAAAAATGGGTCTCCGGAAACCCCCCGGTCCCAGCCAGGCAACAATTGCTGTACAACATCGACACACGCCCTGCAACGGGGCTAGTGGAGAAGTCCCCACAATGATTGTTTTGATGGGCCAAGTATCTCGAACTAAATAGACGATTTTCCAGCTAGCCATGTTTGATGAAACTGGAGGGCAACAAAAGGAATGCCTGGTTTTTCCCCACCTGCCAGGTGAGGGTTACTAGATTTTATCAGAGTGACGCGTGGGGTGGACATCATCCTCATCCTCCTCCTCATCCTCATCCTCATCCNGCCAGGTGAGGGTTACTAGATTTTATCAGAGTGACGCGTGGGGTGGACATCATCCTCATCCTCCTCCTCATCCTCATCCTCATCCTCCTCCTCCTCGTACTCCTCGTGCTTCATCGTCGCCAGCTGCAGATCGCAGTGGGCACCGCCGGACTTCACCTGCCAGCTCCAGATCCCAGTGGGCACTGCCGGACTTCATCTG
>BGPT01002418.1:53947-81447 GCA_003297045.1 Symbiodinium sp. clade C Y103 | reverse complement strand
TTCATTTTTCCTGATTTCAGAAGACTAGGGACTATTGTTGGATCAACGGTCGGAAAACCACAAGGAAAAGTGAGGAAGAGTCAACAATTGACATCGCGGATGCTGCGTGCAACCATTCAATCACAGCTTAGAAGTCGATTGAAACATCCTGCAATTATTGTTTCAAAGTGTCGGAACAGTAGGTAGCGCATCGTGCTGCACAGGATTTCTGGTTTGGTTCAGCAAAGGGGATTTCCAACTGTTTCCAACGGTTTCCTGTTTCCCCTGGCCAGACACAACGCACGCTTGGAGCACAGTCCTTGATGGGCACACGCCTGCTCCTGAGGGCCTAGTACGACATCTCGATCGAGTGGCCGCTTTTTATCTCTAAACCGTGGTGGAGAAATGGCAAAAAAAACAGTGGGAGATCTGTGGCGCTTTCGCTCAGCCTAGGTGATCAGACCATCCACTACGGCATAGCGCGAGGTCATGATCTTCGACACCTCCAAGTGGCCCAGGTCCTGCAGGGTGTGGTGTTCATGAGAAAAAATGCACATCGACTTTGAAACGGAACCATTCCGGAAAACCCAGAAAACAAATGAAAACAACGTTGAACACTTTCTGCTTTGGACGCTTTCATTTCGTTCTGTGGAATTTTTCAGGTCTTGCTTCTTGCAATACTCCAAAGTTTTGGATGGTCAGTGATCATGTTGTATCCATTACCTTCAACCTATCAGGTCAGCAGTTTCCCTGGTTTCATGCAGCGCTCGCTTTCAGAATCTGGGCAAAAATTGCAAAAATGGATAAAAATGGTTGACTCAGTCTGGAAAGATTCTGGAAACAGAGGCAGCAGATGGCAGCAGTCTGACCATTGGTTTTATGCCCGAACTATCAGGCCAGGCACGAAAAAAACCAGTGGTGATTAGTTGGGGTGTACTGGTCACGACTCTTGCCCTTCACAAACGAAGACCCTGTGCGGAGTAAGAGAGAGAGAGAGATAGACAGAAGTAGAGAGATAGTGCAAAATGTGCAAACTTTGGCATCAACATGATATCATGATATGCCTTCAAACATTTGCAAGCGCTTTGGACATGGATTTCCACTCTGTAGTTGCTACTCCCTGCTCGCGTGAAGAGCACGTTCAACAGGATGACTTTTTCCATTTATTTTGTTTTTTTCACCTGCAAGTCCACTGCATATCATTCATGAACACTTGCGTCGATAGCGAAAACATCGACTTACGTCGATTTGCCAAGGAGAGTACTTTGCGGCGGTGGCCCGAGGCAAGATCTGTAGTTCTGACCTGTTCCGGTCGTAGTGCCGTGGTGCCGTGGTGCCGTGGTGCTATTGTGTCAGGCTCCACCCAAGAGCACCACATTGAGGCCACCAGAGGTGGTGGCAACTGGAGAAGCTTGACACAACTTGACCAATTGTGGTTAAATGATGTTAAATGTGGTTCTCTGCCTCCTCAAACAACGGGAAACAGCGGAATGATTGGAGTTTAGAACACTGAGAGAACATGGGTCCGCACTCCTCAGTGCTTTTGGATCCCCTAGATTGAAACTGATGCAATTTTTGATGTTATGCTTGCCATGGAAGTTGGAATCGATCAACAAACTTGCAACCTGTAACGGGCGGAGTCTAAGGATATCCGCCTGCGAACCGCACTGCCGCCAGCAGGGGTGAAGTCCGAGGCGAGGTTGTGTTGTGGAGTATCGAACAGGGCCCATCCAGTTCCAAAAATATGGAGGTGGGTCGATAAAATCTAAAGGGAGCATCGATCTGTCAAACTTGCCACAGTTCTGCTTCATTTGTTACGTTTTGGAACACGTTTTGTAACACGTTTCCCATTTCAGTTTTGATAAGTTTTGCATTTCAGACCTATGGCTCCGATGACACTTCCTGAAACCTTTGTCAGACCTGGGATCACCCGAAGATTTGCAACTGGTCGGCTGTCAAGTGCTGCCGCCATGTTTTCGACAGCCACTTGGCCATGCGACTACTTTGAGTCGAATCCTTCTGAAGATCAGCACAAGACTTTGAGATTGCCCTGGAAAGTGGTGAAGACAGAACACATCTCTGGTCTAGAACATTACAGGTCAAAGTGTAAGAAACGGTCTTCCAGTAATAAACGTTCCACATAGATTCTGTTTTCAATTCAAATTCAACATGCAATATGAATGCATCAGACACCAACTTATGCAATTTCAAGTATTGTGTCCTCAAGTCTAGCCAAGCAGATCACCTGACGGACCTGTTTTTTTTCGTCCTTCCCTAAAGAACTTTTGCACCAAAAGTGCAGTGCAGGCAGTGCAGGTGTGGCCGCTGTGGCAGCTGTGACAGGTACAATCTGGTGGCAGAGCAAGCGACACCCATCAGATCGTGGGACAAGACCGTCTGGAGCCCACCGATCGCCTGGACCACTGACGTTACAGCAATGGACAACGATCATCTAGAGATGTTATCTATTGTATTCAAATTGTATTCTATTGTTATCTGAGATGTTTAGATCATATTGAGATCAAAGTCCGGAAAACCACATCGCAACTCAAACCGTTGAGCCTCTGAGGCCTTCATGGCGTTGGGATATCGCGATCCAACAGCGCCGGGTGTGTGCATTGCCTCAGCCGAATTGCCAAACAGGAAACAAATGGAAGCAATGACACAAAAACAGACATGGGATAATCATGGGATGATCATGGGATGATCATGAGATGATCATGAGAAATGCTGGAAGCTGGACTCGCTTTGTTTCATGACAGAGAAAGTGATTGTATGGACTACATGTGGTCAATGATATGGCGCGTTTGAAGAAAGTCCTTGGGGCTCAAGACACGTGAAACCAGAGGGTCACCATTCAAGCATGGGCCGCGTCCGGTGGGTGATGTTTGGCAAGTTTTGCCTGGTCATCGTAGCGACATGGTATCTTTCCAAAACTCAAGTGCCTTGATTCTCTTGATTCAAGAACGTCATGGTTTCGTTTTTTTATCTGTTCCAACACACTGTAGAGAGATGGAAGATGTTTGAAATTGACACGCCCACATCCCACACTTCACAGAGGCACCTGGCATTGAAAATGTGATTCGCAGTTTTGACACTCCAAGGAGTGGAAACCAAGCGTGCTGCCGACATTCCGACGACTGGCCCAGTCATCATCGAATTCAGACGCAACGGAGGCTGGTGTCGCTCGTGTCCGGTGTAATAGTTGGTGGCATTAGCCTACGGGAAAGATTTACAGACCCTTGGTTGGAAGAACTGCTTATGAGTTCCTTGTGTTACTTTCCACTCCATCTTGTTCCACAGATTTGTCATGTACTGACTCTGGCAGCAGCCGGTTACCTGTCAGGTGGAGGATGGTGATTATCATATGTGGACCGATCGGCAAGCGATGAAACTACAATGGCGTCCATTTTGGACCGAATCAGTTCAGGCCTTGCTTGATGAAGGGAAAGAAATTGCTTTGGCTGAGATCAATAGCCAGGATTCCAAGGACACCAGCGTCAGTTGTGAAGAACACTTGCAAAGGGGAGAATTTGCTGCTGCCGCCGGGCCATTCTGTGGCTACACGGGAGCGATGTCCAAGAAATGCTTTGACAGGATGGACAGGGAGACCGAGTGGCTTCTTGGCTCAATACTGCGCCAATGCCTTCAAGATCCTTCTCAGTGGAGTGCCACATGGCAGGCTTGGCATGGGCGGTTTGGCCATTACAATTTGGAAGGGTTTGAATGATTGACAGCCAGGAGGCTTGACGTTTGGAGCATGGTGAGAGGAGCGACTGAAATCAGCCGGAAGCATGAAGAATTATGACAGTAAGCAAGTTTGGAATAGATTTGAATAGATAGACACAGCATATACATACACACACACACACACTGATAAACACATCTGAAATCTGAAATGAATTAGCATGACATAAGCACATATTGATGACATCACATCTTCAGCTCAGCTCGGCCTGAGATGCTACCATAGCTCACAGGCCTGCCGGAAGCAACTGGCCCAAACTTTGAAGGGGAAGAGGTGGTCCGATTCCATGAAGATGTGGTCCGATTCCATGGACATGTTGAAAATGGCTTGCGCCCACCGACACATTTCATCGAAGATGTTTTGCTGATTTCTAATTTTCAGGTGTTCCTTTTTTTCTTGCCCCGATGGATCGGTCCCTCATGGGCCCGCAGGTTCCGCAACGTTAATATCATCGTCCAATTTTTTCGGACCAGGAATAGATATGATACCAACTCACGTGTGAACACTTCGAGTCACTTGTTGCTGTAGGCCATTGTGGTTAAATTCAGGTTGCGGAACCAAACCATGGTGTGAATGGTGTTTATTAGTGATCATAGGGGATTTTGGGTGCGAGCCACATGAAGATGGCCATGGCTAAGGTGAAGAGTTGCTTTGGAAAAGAAGGGTGTCCTGCTGAGAATTTTGGCCGGCAACCGCAACCATCTTCTCCCGACCCCTTCGGTGGCAACTTCTATGACTGCAAGAAGATCATGTCCAATCACATGGTGCGCTTGCATTGGACCAACTCCACCAAGAGGTCGTTAAAAAAGACAGCAAGATTGCAAACGGCAGTGCTAGAGCTTATGATGCTTTATGCAGGTATGTGTCAGGTGTCAACTAGGACCTTGGAAGGTGAAATCTGCAATAGTATCAATAGGTGAAATTATTGCCTGCTTCCCCACTGTTCAGTCTCACATCGAAGGCTTCAATGTATTCCCCTGAGGTGCGAGCGCAAACATCAGCTTGGTAAATTCAAATTGTGTGAACGGCCAAAGCAGTCTCTTGGCATCTTCTACGGAAACCGTCTCATATTCAAGATGGAGGTCCCCGGATCTTTACATATTAATGAGTACTATTACGACCAGTTCCTCTACGCATCTTTCTGCATGGAGGATGGCGCAGCCAGTGTCAACGCCCTTCGCACCTCATTCAAACACCTCGCAACCGCAACGCAGAATTTCTCATCAGTGGCATTATCGGGAATGGAGAAAGCGAAGTGAGAGCAGAGTGCTGCATCAGGCAGCCCATGCCTTTGTCAACTTCAATGGCTCAACGCCTGACCTGTTCATGGATTCGGGCTGGCCAGGCTGCCAAGCCATCATTGACGATGGCATTGAAGTTGCCAAAGCGGCTGAACAGCACCTGGAAGATTGCAAGCAAACCTGTGCTCGGAATTTTCAGTGGAACATGGTTGGTGCTGCCATTCCACGCACTACAGTCTTCCTGGGCGTTCCAATGGTATGGCCATGGGGGACTTTGCTCAATGTAGCATTGAGGCTTGTGCTGTGCTTCGTGACATTGAAAGCTCATGATTATAACCCATTTTCTTTCATTTTGGAGAAGGTTTGTGAAATTGACGGAGCCTGGAAGGTCTTCTTGATCGCTCCAGTGATTCCAGCGAGCCTTTTTGTCCAAGTTTTTTTGGCGTGCATCTTCACACTCTTTGCTTTTGATTTCATTTTCCAACCCGTGTTTTTCATCGTGGATTTTGTCTTGTTGATATGGCGGGTCGCTTCTGGACACCATGCGGCCTGGGTGTGCATCAAGGCCATCCTGTTCTACGATCAGTTCAACACCCATTGGCAGTACTTAGCTGGCGCCCTGGGTTTGTTCATCTCGACCTGCTTGGGATATTTGTTTATGGAGGATTCCACACCACAAGCAGATGCGGAGTCGGATGAAGCAGAGAAGAAGGCCACATCTCGTGCTTTCCGTAGCTTGCTGATAGGCGAATGCTTGTGTGTCATTTGTCCTTGTGCATCAATTGTGGTTGTGGATCTCATGGAAGTCTTTGGATGGGGTTGGCCTTTGCTATCCTTACTACCGTGGTGGGTGGTGCCTGTGCTGACATTTGTCTTCGGCCTATTGTGCTTTCTATCCATGCAGCGCATTTTCTTCGGCAATGGTCTAGGTGACTTACACAGCGCGATAAAAGCCGTGCCAGGCAAAATGCTTATCTTTGATATCTTCATGGACACTTCTCAAATCGCAGGTTTTTATCTCTTGGGGCCGCCATACTTTGCCTTGATACAGTTTATGGGTCTGCTTTCGAACGCCTTCATGTCTTCAGTGGTGCCAAGAATGTCCGCACTGGAGAAGCCAAAGTCAGAGACAGTGACAGACTTACTCATCATGAATGGCACGATGATTGTGACTCTTCTTATTGGATTCGCTTTCTCAGGTCAAGCGAAGGACTTATCGCTGATGGGCCGGGTTCTAGTGGTGTCAAGTCTTGTGAGTGGCCCTCCAATCTGCTGCATGGTCTCAGCACTTCTCGGCCAAGTCGCAAGACTGCTCTTTGAGAATTGGAGGCCTTTTTTCTTTTCTCTCTTCCAAGCGGATGCCTTTACGAGGGTTTGGGAGTCCTGCAGGCGAAAGCTGGATACTCACGGGCTGCTGCTGAAGAAGTTGGCTGAAGCCTGCGGCGAAGGCTCCCTGAGCCTTTACCTGGGCCTGACAGCTATTTTCAAAGCCAGGTTGGCAGAAGGTGAATCCTTTGCGCTTTTTCAGATCTTTGGGAATGCTCTAGTCACAGTCTACTGCATGGCGGATGGCATGGCTTCGGCACTGGAACTGACAGCAGCAGAGGGTCTTTGCATCCACACCGTGACCGTGACCATTCCAACAGCTACACCAAATTTGCGGACTTCCGAGACTCACGAACTTCAGGGAAGCTTGATCCAGAAAGAGTGTCCAAAATCCCGTTTGGCATTCAAAAGTGCTCGATCGGTCGACCTTGTTGTGGCCTTCCGCGTGGCCGAGATCATGAGTATGGCCATTCCACTTTGCCTTTTTGCAGCAGCCTATGGCTTCTCACAAACTGCAGCGATCTATTCCTGCGTGGGTGCTCTGTTTATGTTGGCTGTTGGGCTGGTTCAGAGGAGGACCTCATGGACACTATTTCTTTTGTTCCTGCCCTCCCAGTCGCCAGCCACAATCCCAAGGATTGGACACTTCGAGGTGGAGGTGGTCGGCCGTTTGGTAGCAGCATTGGTGGCCTGGTTGTGGATGGCTCAAGACTTTTTTGTTGCAAAAGGCAACTTCCACAAATATATGGAAACGATCAGGGAGAGCGGCAGCAACGGCGAATCAAACTCGACCTTTTGGCAAGCTTACATCATCATGACAGCAGCCATCCTTGGTCCCATAGCGTGGCTGGCATGGGCCTTTTTACTCTACGTGCTGGAACAGAAACGTGTCGAATGGATCAAAGAAGACAGTGCCCGACTGGTGGCACTTGCAGCCGAAGACCCTTTAATGTGGTGCTCTGGCACAAAACTGAATGGGCTGCCAGCACTCCGTAGCCTACCAATTTACAAACCTTCATTGGCAGGGGTGTCAAGTTGCACAGAAAACCCGTGTGATGGCGACTTAGAGTTTGTTGAAGAGAAGGAGAGTTTTCAGTGCTCGCAATGCCTTGAGACACAAGAATCTCCTTGCTGGTTTTCCGACAAGCACCAAGCACGCTGGTGCATGGCCTGCTCGCCGCCACCGTGTGAGTGCTCACAATGTAGCACCGAGAAGCTTGCAGTGCCTGCCCATAGGCATCGACTGGCCTTGTGCTTGAGTCCTTTCAGAAGTGCAGCAGCTTCATCTCAAAGATGTGCTGGCAGCATGGGTCTTACATATGGTCTTACCACGTTTGCCTTGACTGTATCCCAGCGAAGGGGCCAGCTGGATTCTTGCCGAGGAGCGACCCCCCTGCTGAAGCCACAGAGGCGAAGCCCCCACCGCCCATGCCACCCATCTATCCAGAATTCCAACAGCAGGCTTTCATCCCCTTGGCCGGGTTTGGTGGTGGCGAGTTCGCCGTAGGCATGCCAAAGGAGCAATGGGCCAGCCTCTTGGAGACCTGTCCCCACGTCCTTCCGCCCAAGGTCTCAGAATCCGTGCTGGGATCAAGCAAACTTTGCAAACACTTCGAGGCCTTCAAGACATTTGCAGGTTTCCGGGAAGGATGTCTTTATGAGTTCAAAGTCTTCAACATCCTACCCCTAATGTCTCCGGGGAGGAGACTCTGGAGATGCCCCTAATGGGAGTGGGATGCAAGGGGAAGTCCCAAGTGCTTGTTGGAGGACGGTGGTCTGCCACCTCTGAGATGACTTGGACGTTCTTGGCAGAGGATGCAACGATCGAAATCCGTCTATCCTGGGTACAGCCAACTTCGAAGCACAGAGGCCAGTTGGTGGGTGCAGGAGTCATCTTCCACGAGATTGAGGCGAATGATATGGATCTTCCAGATTACTTGGCAAATCAGTTCACTCAGAAGATCTACATCCCAAAAGGTGGACATTTGCTTCAGAGTCGAGCCTTACCAGTGAGTCATGACCAGACAGACCGACCGAACGAGCACCAAGTCTTCGAGGTATCCATTGCAGAGCTTCCACCCAGCGTCTGGGGTGAGTCTGCAAGCAAAGATGACAATAGTTGGCAAATGGTCCGCTTCAGACCTTGCAAAGAGGAAGAGCAGAGGCCAGGGCTTCCTCCATGGTGGTTGCCTTCGTGGTTGCAGAAATTACTCAAGATGAGTGGTTGCGCATCTTATTGCCCGGTCCCTCAAGATGAGGAATCAGACATAATTCACGGTAGAGCAGACCAATCAGGTCCTGCAGCGGGCTCCCAAAGGGATGTTGCGCTATGTGGCCAGAGGCCACCATTGCTGCGCTGAAGATCAGCTACAGCAACTCATGGTCGCAGATCAAAAAACTAGGACCAAAGCATCAGCACCTCCCGCAGTGGTCTGTGAGGGCAAATTTGACGAGTGTGAAAGAATATCCCTCTGGTAATTCAGCATACTGTGGATGGAAGAAATCCTGCACCACCTTGGATGGTTGAAACCTTTTAACAATGGGATAAACCGTCTACCAACTGGTGCAGGATTTCTTTCATCCACAGTAGCTCTGGAAATCACCTTTGTTATCCATTGTTAACATGTAAATCATGGAACTACATGGGCCATCTATACCAGAGGATCTAGAGGCAACATTAAATTACCGGAGGGTGTTAATCATTACATAAATCTAGCGCAGAATCATTAAACTATCATAAAACCACAATAACTGATGGTTTAAGTTTAGTTTAAACTCAATAATCATTTTGAAACCCGAGCTTTCGCATCAGGTGGCTGCCGAGTCACGCGGCGGAAAAGTGACTCGCGACGATGCTTCTCACCCAAGGCGGATGCTGTTCTAGGATGCCGATGAGTTGGAGTGCCTTTGCAAAAGATGATTTTGGATTGGTCAATACATATTATAGCAAAAATCAAACATAATATAGATATAAAACACAGATATTTCATCTAATGTGATACATGACTGTATGTCCATCAATATGCATATTTGGAAAAGATGTATAGACAGTGACATTGACATCTTTGATCCCTCGCACCGAGCCGATCTGTCAGGTGAGCCGGGCACGGTTGCTCGCCCAAAGGGCTGCAGCCAATGTTTCCGACCGCTCAAAAAAACTCAGCCCAAGGGTCCAGGTGTTGCAACACAGATTGAGTCTCTTCATATTGGCTAAGTGGATAGAAATGGTCTTTTGAGCTTTGCAACACATGCAAGATCTCCTGAGGGTAGAGTGTTGTGTTGTCAAACATGCACCAGAACTTGTTCACATTTCCCACACTTCTGCAGCTCTTTCCGATGCACGGTGGCATGCTGACCAATGCGAAAAGTCGCTGAAGGCCGCATCGCGAAGTGTTTTTTTCCTGATGTCTTTCGACCCATGGCTTATTTAGTGATACACAACGGAATCTCATGGATGACAACAGTCTCTTGCTATCTTTTGCTGCTCCGGACCGTCAATGTCAGTGTTTGAATGGTCAGCACCATCCCAGTGTCTGAGTCTACATGGTTTCCAGCATCCCAACTGACAGTGCAACTGGTCATTGTAGTTTTTTCGAATGTCTTTGTGAATATCTTGTAAACGTCTTGTGAATGTCTTGTGATCTGGGCTGCTGTGAGTCGTTTAACCAATCAACCATAACCAACCATAACCAACCATTGTGAATTTTTTGGTCCCCAAAACTGGTGTTCCTTTCCCAGGGCCCATGGTGGGATCATCGCTGCGAAGCCAGGCACCAGACGCCATGGCGGCGGAGCGGGGCGAGCGGGGCGAGCGGGGCGAGCGACGCCCGGAGAAGCCAGGTGGGACCTTTGGAGAGCTTCGGATCTGCAGAAACACCTTGCGGATTTATACATCCCATTTATATAAGATAGATCAATTTTGATTAGTATATAGATTTATATAGTATAGACAGTATAGATGATATATGAAAAATGATATTTTTGGGAGATGACATTTTGGATGACATTTTGCTGAGATTTCCACCACGTGTAGCTGATATCAGCTGAAAACTCGGAGATTTGACCCTCCAGGTGAAGTCATGAAGCCGCCCGGCGTGGCCAGAGGTGGGAATCTGCAGATTTGTCAATCTTTAGGGGAAGGCAATAGTGGCTTCACTGGCTTGAGTTCTCCTGGGTTTTAGTTAGGTCTGTTAAGTCTGTTAAGATTCCGTGAAGATTTGTTAAGTGTAATGAGAAAAATCCATCTGTAGCTTTCTTCGAATCTGAAGCTACAGGGCTGGAGATCATCAACCTGTGACGTCGCCGGGTTTCTATTGCTTTCTGCTGGTTCTTCTGCAGGTCGCCGGGTTTCCAAGGTGGCACAACCTAAGAAGCCTGGAGAGGTCAGTGATGCCAGCGGTGGGTAAGGAAAGCATCCAGTTTTTTAATGAAAAAAATCTGCTTGATATCAATAATCATTTGCCAAATGGGAAAATAGGCCACTTAATCTCTAAATGATCTTTAAACAAATCCCGTGCGTCAAGGGCAGTAGTGTGAGGTGGTCAAAAGCAGTGGCAAAGATCGTTTCAAACTTCAACATAGCAGTACAAATCCAGTGCTCCCTTGTGCACGGTCGGTGGCTGTGGTTGACTGCATTCCGTGTGAAGTACATGATTAAAGCAGCCAAGGAGCACAGTCAAACAGAATGTTTCCAAGCAATTTCCATGGGAAGAATCCTCCAAAAAATCGAAGGGTCTTTCATTTTGAAGGGCTTTTGCTCTCAGAGCACAGGTCCAGTTTTGGCTCTGTCACCCTGACACAGGTGAAGCCATCCGATCGTTCAGAGAATGCAGTGACCGCAAGGCTTTTGAAAACGTGCCCAGCTGAGAGTTCGTGTGCGTAAGGTCGAAACAGATCTGTGACGTGCTAAGAATGAACAAACGAATGCAAGGTGCGCATGTCATGGAGACTGTTGGATGGACCAGCAAACAACAGGTCAAATCTGGGCTTTGTATCCTTCCAATAATCCAATGGTCATAGTCACTAGCTATTATATATTTATTTATATAGTAGATCATATCCATGTAGATCCTATTACTACCACAATCTAACAGTCCTTTTAATCCATTTTAATCCTTTCTGTACGTTTCAAAGGTCGAAGTCTCAGTTGTTCACCGACGTTTGAAACGAGGAAAATGTGCTACTTCTTCGAGCGGGGGAAGTGTGCGAGCGGAGGCCTCAAAGCGAGTGATCCTTTCCATTTACAGGAAATCAAATCGAGACATGGAAAGGGGGGGAAGCAATCAGCATACATTTTATATTTTGAGTCGATACTCTAGTTTATGTATATGATGTACTTGTATTATATAGACATGTACACATGTTGGCAATTTTTCCAAATGTATTTCCTCCAGCACTTTGTGATTGTTTAATGGCCACCCAACAGATTCACATTTTTTGCGTTGTGACTGCATGACCCTGCCATACTTAACGTTGCAGACCTTACTGTGTCCATGTGATCTGCGCTCGGCATCACATGTTTGTATTTGAGATGCTTCTCATTGCTTCTCGCATCCTGCTGTTCGTTGTTTTTCCGATGACTTTCTTCGTTGAATCCGAGGTGCCACATGCCGCTATGCGCACAGTGCTGAGGAGCTGCGCAGTGCGCCAGACCTACAAAAAACGTCAGAAGCCTCAGATCAGTGGAACGCAAAGATTGCGAAGATCGGAAGCAAAGTTGGAACGCAAAGAGCCAGTTGGTAGTTCTATTGTGTGATATCTGGGGGTTTATCAATGTTAATCAAGTAATTAACAGTTCATCAAAAGATCAAAACATTATTCCAGTGGTGTCAGTGGTGTGGCATTTGCCTCAGGAAGTTGTGCAAAGCCTATGCGGAGGGACACTGTTCTGCAGGTGGCTTTCACATCCATGGCTTATTGCGAAAACCAGATTAAACAATGAGAAAGCGCAGCGTGTGCAGGATTGGTGGACTCAAATTGAAGTGGAAATAGAAAACTATCCGACGATCCTTTGAAACTTTTTTCGTGGATGTAAAGTCCTTCTGCTCACATTGGAGTCTTCCCCAACCCACGAAGCTCTCAACTCCGTGGAGGTGACAACTGCGTTTATGCCCATGGAGAAGTGGACACCTCAGACATTTCTTCCAACTGCCGCCGATTTCTTTTTGCGAGCCAAGGTGCAACTTCGCGTCACAGATGGGATCTACAAAACCCAGCCTGGTCCCCTGAGATTTTTTGGAAAAGATTGACCTTCTCAAAGCACCAATCTGCTACAGAAAGTCTGCAAAAGCCATAGATTTTTTCATCTCTTTTGCACTTTTCATCCTTGGTGTCGGGTCGAGCATCCTTAGAACCTGAGGATGTGCCACTTCTATGAACGTGGCAGATGCTTAAAGGGCGAGCGTTGCAATCACGCTCATGGCCCAGAAGACTTGAGGGAACCCAAATCAAAGGCAGGACCTGCTGGGATTCAACTAATCGTCACTTTGTACTATACAGAAAGTGAAAACAACTGCAACACCGCAACATTTCGTCCCGTTCTGTATTTCATTCTGCTACATCACACTTATCGAATCTTATCGATACTTTTGGTTTAAGGCAAATTGGCATCTGATTCCTGTTGTACACGCATACTATCACATACTCGTCATACTTTTTTCATCATCCTGTTTTGGAAGTGCCAAGTCATTTCGCTTCAGAAACATTCACCCTTCTCACCGGAAGCTCCCTGTCAGGATCCTTGGGGCGGCCCTCCTGAGGTGGGACCAAGTCATCAAAGTTCCAATCTCCAGATATCAGGATGATAATTACCGGGTAAAATCTCCATATTAATCATATTGAATCACCTAAAAATCACGATTCAACATGATTCAACCATTGAAGACAATCCATTTTTATTTGTTCATGGCATGACCATGCCCCATTTTTTGTGTTGGAAGACGTCGTAGGTGGCTACTCCAGGCGGGGGTTGTGCGCATAGATTGGGGATGGTTAGGCCTCAGAGGATCAGGTGTTTGGCATCTCTTACTGATTCCAATGCCTGCAGGCCGAGCGACAAGTGGCAGACTCAGCACCATGTCCCTGGTGAACCGCCAAAATGATTAGTTTCACCGGGAAATTGAAGTTATTTTCATTGGGAAATTGAAGGAAATTCAGGATTCATCAAAGGATTTTGGAGTATGTCTTCTATTTTCGGACCCCACATGTGATGACCCAGAGGCAATCCACTGAACGCGCTGGAGGCGGCCCTGGCATCTTTGGAAACGGTTACACTGGATTGGGATCTAAGCCAGTAACAGCAATGGGTACAACTCGTCTCGAAATTATGCAAATGGTCAAAAACAAGCCTTTGCTGCCTTTTCTAGGTTCGAATCACTAGGTTCATTATATCCCCGGAATTTGTATTGGGCTGCAGATTTTGACCCCATCAATATGGTTTGGCATGCTGCGGAGAATTCCCACAGAGAAGATCCCAAGAATTTGCAGGAAAGTTCAATCAACAGCCAGGTCGCGCAGGTATCTCCGACTGATTTGATACTTTGACAGTGATTTTCATGATTTTAGGGTCCTACCCGTCCTGGCAGTCGTAACATTCCAATATTTCAGACTGCCGACAGCCACAGCCGTCCTTGGAAAATAGGTGCCCGGTAGCAATGTCTTCCTGGCAGGCAGCAGGAGCCTTTCCATACACTCCTCCGTGATGAGCTTAGAGAAAGGAAGGTACTGAAACCCCTCAGACCGGACGAGTTTTGGAATCTTCACACGGGAAACATCTGGAAATTAAGAGGCTTATCAATCTCGCGAAAGCTTGCGGCACTACAAATTTGTTGTCTTTCGATGGCACCTGTGACAGATCTTCCCCTTTTGATAGCATTTTCCTGAACAATCTGCAGGAAACAGGAGAAAACTGTAGAAAACTGATATACATTGAGTAAACTGTACTAACTGTACCAACTTGCAGAATTCCATGCAACTTGTGCTTCCATTCCATGCTTGACATCTCCGCCAGCGCTCACCGTTTTCCCTGTGCCCAGGCATGATTTGCCGATGCCCTGGATGTGGTATGGACAAGGCGCCAGCGCTTCTGAGCTAAACAATTTTTATAAGAGCAGTTAGATTTAGTTAGAATGAGTTGGAGTAGTTTTCCATGAGTTTCCCCATCTTCCCTCCAGTTGTTTCTTTTTCCCAACTGAAACATCTTAAACCCAGATGCGACATTTCCGTGCTCCAGATGCTGTTTTAACATCATCCCACCCAACGATGGCGGTGGCACAGGCTTGGCGACACCGGAGTCCTACTACTTTGGTCCTTCTCCACCACTTCATCCGTCTCTCAGCAGCGCCATGGGACATCCCATTTTGGGTTCTCACGCCTCGGAGCAAGCTCCAAAAGGATGATGATGATGATGATGATGATGATGATGATGATGATGATGATGATGATGATGATGATGATTGTTATTGTTTTTTTTTTTTTTTAATCACTATTGTTGTTGTTGTTATGATACATGATATTGTTTATTATCTTCATTTTTAATGGGTTACTCTACTAATTTGATGGAAGATCACTTGCATCATTTGATGTTGGGTTGCAAACCTTCTTAGCTCAGTCGGACTTTATAGTTGGGTATCGCTGGCTGTCCAGGAGCAGGGGTCATGCACTGATAGCATGACCTTCTGAGAGAATACCAACACAAATGTGAGAAAAATGCCGTAACTATCTGAGAAGATTCATGAAATGTCATCATGCCTCCAGTAAAAGCTACATTTTGTTGGGGGATTTATGGTATGATGAATGTCGATATATCATCCATGATCCTTGACGGCCCAAGAGTGACCACTTGCCTTGGTCACTGAGGCTACCGCCAGAAGCGTCCCAAGAGGCAGGAAGTGTTTGGGCCCTGGGTTTGTCAACTTGTCATTTGTGATTTTGAAGAGAGGAGCACAAATTCTGCATTTTGATATCCATATCTATATCCATGTATATATATATTTGTATCTATATCTATGTATTTATATCTATATCCATCTGTGAAATTCTACGAAGACATATTCTATTGAATCTATCTTGTGATTTGGATACATGTTGTACAAACAGACTTCATACTTCATACACCCTGTATCTTTGATTTTGTGGCAGGCCATTTGGACGGAGGCTGGGACGAAGTGGGTCTGATTGGTTTGCTGGGCCCCAAAAATGAAACGATATATGAGCATCTCATCCAGCTATGCAGTTGCCTCTGGGTCTCTTAGAAAATCCATTGCCAGGAGCTTCAAGTGGAGCCCTTGGATCTTACGAAGCGTTTAGCGAGTTTGGAAGCTGCCACAGCCCCAAATCGCAGCAGAAGCGTGGCTCCAGCAGGATGAAAACATGAAAACTGTGATCATGGATGATATGGGGCTCAAAACCATGTACCTTACTAAGCTTCACATGGTGAATATCAAAATAGCCGGTGCTCATAGCTCTTCATTCCCAACCGGCTGGTGGAGATTCCTTAAGGTCTGCACCGACTTTACAGCCGATGTGCGGACGATCACTGAGGTTGGGGGTCAAAATGTGTCGAAACTGAATAGAGCTCAATTTGGTAGTTGAACTTTTCAATTTTCAATATCTACCTATTCTCTTTATTTTTTTGGGAAATGACAGGAAGCTATAAAAAGATCAAGCCAGGAAACCCGAGAAACAACTGGGCCTTGGGTCTTGAAGAGTGTGTGGAGTGGCTTCATTGATGATTCGGTCTAATCTCCCAGTCGACTTTGGTACTTCAAAATATTCGGTTTCTCTGAAAATGTTGGGAAGCCCACCCAAAATCCCATGGTTTACCACCATTTTCCCATTAAAATTGATGTTTCAGGCAGTGCCGAGCCAGCCTGGGACCCTGGAGAGACGAACGGGTGGAGCCGCAGCCGGAAATCTCGTCATTCTCCAACTGGATCTGACATAATATAAGATAATCTGCGTACAAATTGTTGGGTTGATATATATATATATATAATATTAATATCATTTTTCTCATGATCATTTAGATATGATATAGATATACTGCATCTATATATCAGCATCGAAATACATCGCTGTCGGCCGAGGCGCCGGATCCATCGCATTTGAGCGAGGCAGGGCTTCCTGGTTCGGTGTAGCAGTTCCTGGTTCCCTCTCAACCGAATGTGGTAAACCCGAGGAATGGTAAAGCATGGTATAACTGATTTTGTTGGATTACTTTGTTTTTTTGGTTTTGAGATACAGCCCTCAGATGGTGAAAATAGGGAACCGTGCGGTATGGCTATGGCTTTCTACTGGATATACCCTGTTGGAATGATTTGACACTTGAGGAGCAGGTCCGACACTGAGTTGAAACTGAAGACTTCCCTCCTGTCAGGTGAAACGTGAAATTCGGAAGCAACAGCCGTTGCGTGCGGCGTTGATCCTTTAGCAGACATCCTGAACCATCCGATCAGACTCCGAGGCAGGTCCATATGTAAAATGTATGCGTTAAGCCAGAGGGTAGGGTAAGCCATACCATGCCATACTAGTAGGATAGACTATGATAAACTATCATAAACTATGATACATATTGAAAATGGAAGAAATCTTCAAAGACCACAAGATCAGCGGAGAAAGCAGAGGAAACATCCCATGGAGATTGGAACAGTCCATACGGATGGGGTGCCCTACACAGCTGGGGTGCCAGTTCTGCACAGCTTATCAGCTACCTACGAGCAGAGATAGCCAGCTAGCAGCGCACAACAGAATTTACTAGGAATCTCCTCCAAAGTATTGCCGAGAAGCTTGTGAGGCTTTAGTTTGGTTGCATTCATCAAGCTTTATACTGGTCCATCATATTCAGACAAGATTCTGGCGAATTGTGGAATGACGACCGCCCACAGAATTATTAATGACTTGCCCCATGGCAACCCAAAGAAATTAATCACTAGGGACACAAGAACTGAGTGGTGGTCTCATTTTCTATCAACATTTTAAGTTCAACAAATGAGATGACGATCTCATTCAAAGGGGATGACCCGTTTTTTTACATGCTTGAAGCATGTTGAAGCAACCAACCGTCAGCATCCCGGGAAAACAATCCCCTACTGATACTGGTTGATCGTCTTGGGTATAGCTGGCTATTGCTATCAACCAACTACTACTAATGATGTTGATATTCATATTATGTTGATATCGTTGTGTCTATTACGATTACTAGTATGATAGTGATAGTCCTTGCTGATGTTTCTTGTTATGTTGCGGATCATTCTTGTTATTTTGAATATGATGACCAGTGATACCGTATTGTTACCATTACTACTATTACTATTATGTTACTATTGTTATGACTATTGCCATTATTAATTACTATGATCAAATTTTGCTTGTTATTCGGTATTTCTGCTCGTGGGAGAACATGCCTTTTGCGCCCGGGCGCTCATCCAGTTGGGCGCCTGGTGCGCTTGCGCCGAGTTTTTTGCACCGGTCACCCCGAGCAGTGAACAGCTTCCAAGTGGTACCCCCAATGGTGTCTGTAGATATTATATCTATATACACATATCAATCATATATGATATATGTATATATATATATATATAATATGTCTACAAATCTATATGTTGATCCATTCATGTGAACTCTATATGTACATCGGACATTTTGATTGTATCTTCACTTTTTGAGGTGTTTTTAATCTTGATTCTTCAGTTTGGTCAGCATATTATTCAGACTCAAAGGCTCAACTGCGCTTCTTCCCACTTTCAATCAAACAAACTCAAGTGCAATTTCCGGAAGTTGTTGATCGCTTTTCACGAAGCTTTCAACAATCTCCAAACTACTGATTCATAGACTCCTTTTAGCCAGATCTAGACCCAGAGCAAGTGCATCTACCGATCCCCCAAAGCAAGTGCGTCTACAAACTGGATCCATCTGATTTAAAGCACAGAAGTGGTATTTCAGAGGAAAAGGAAACTGACCGGGACAGTGTGATGAAATGCTCCTGACAGAGTTTTTCCGTGGCCGAGTAGTTGATGCACTTTGTATCACTTTGTATCACTCAAAGTACTGTGAATCTTCAGGTGTACCATGAAGAATTTTGGATGTAGACTGCGGCCATAGGGCCATGCCCTGCGCTCAAAAACTCCAGGAGTTGTATGTTTTTTTCTGCAGTGGCCATCCCTGGCAGCTCGCCAAAGCCGGGGCTGGTCTGATTCGAATTTACACAAGATCCCGAGAAAAAGGAATGACCGTTGACCCAAGAGCGTTGTATTGCCACGGCCATTCATGGCCTAGTTCAAGTGGCTCCTGAGGCTCTTGAGTTCTAGCTTGAAATGTCAGGCTCCCTTGAGTCTGTCAAGTCAATGTGCTGGACATTGTTGAACTTTTTGTTCGTTCAACCGGGAGACCTGTAACTAGGGGAGCATTGTAGACATGTTTTTTTGGACCCTGAGCCCGGCTTGCTTTGACAAACTCGTGTACCCAGATAAACCACCAGTTGCAAACTACACCCCTCGGCCTTTCATCAACGACTCAGAGTAGAGAGCATGAACAATGTGAAGCGGATAGAAGTACTGGAACAAAACATAGCAAAACGACAAGACATGGGCGCTGGCAGCTAGTTTGAATGATACTCTTACTGGCCTTGAAGCGTTTCTACTTTCAAAAGCCATAAGAAAGACACTGTGTTAACTACCTTCAGTATTTCCAGATTGTATGATCCTGCGACTTGATCTCTTTCAATTCTAGCCATGGCTGGTGCAGATGCCAACGATGAAGATGCAGCAAACACCTCAGATTCAAGGGAACACATCTCAGCAGTGAGCCGTCGTTTTGCCAGGATTCAAGTAAAATGGGATATATCCCTCAATGGCATTTTAATCAGGGGAAATGCTGATAATCATCTGACAATCTATTAAGATTGGGGGTATCCCATTTTCAAAACAGGACATGTTTATTCCATCTCATTGCAGCCACTTGGAAGTTCAAGACCCGTGTGCTAAGCGTGCACTCTCCGCCAATGGCTTGCCAAGCACGAAGTGTTCAGCAAGGTGATATGATCTATTCCCTCAGAAACAGCGCCTTGGAAGATACTTCTGGAGGATTCAAACTTTCATATCTAAGACAGATATTAGTTTTCGCCAAAACGACAGAACTGCTGTGGATGTGAGAGATGTCAGTTTTCAGAGTCACTGAGGTCCGCAATTGTTGATTCTGGGCGGACAGAGTGGACCGGGCAAACGCATCCTGCATGACTTTGCCAAATCCATCGGTTTGGAGAGTCTGGGCTGTGCCCCTATCGACTGCCTTGGTGAACCTATTTTCCATTGTCCGGCCACAGAGCGATGCCCTGTCCACCTGTACCAAATTCAAAGACAGGAGGACTGGGGCCGCGGGGCCAACTCTAACGGTATAATAAGTATACATACTCTGAAGTTGGGACACTGTCGCACTGTGGAAGTAGATGCAACAAACTCTCAGCCAGTAGAGCTCCTGAGACAGAGTTTGGCAGGACATTTTGAGCGCTATCGAGTCTTTGATGTCGCGTTTTGAGTCGGCCAGCGAATGTGTTTCTTCGGAGCTGACTGAACAACTTCATGCCGTTTGGTGGGTGGTCGATGACAAGGAGCTTGCTGCTTGGCAGCAGCAATTCTTGTGGCCACTGATCCCTTGAGCTATGTGGTTCATGGATGTATGGGATTGTATGGGTATATGATAGCATATGTCCTATTAGGCTTATTATTACTTCATGGGCACTTTCTTGACCCATCATCCCAAACTTAGCCAGCTTCTAGTCTTGTGAGCTTCACTCCCCTGTTGGGCCAAGGACCTTGAGGCTGTTTGGAAGCCACCAATGCCTGAAATGACCGAAATACCGATTTTCATTTTGGTCAACAGCAATGGTGCAGTGAATCGTTCACAGCTTCAAGGTGTGAAGGATCGGTGCCCATGGGCGACAGCTGTGCTGCCGTTGCTTCCAGTTGATGTCCCCTTGAAAGTCTGTAAAGTTTGTGATGAGATTGTAGATGAGGAAGGCTCCGGATGCATCTGTCAGAACCCTCTGTGTTCGATGTTTGGTCAGGCATTGGATGTTTACCAAGTGAAGGCAATTCGGAGAATGCAGAAGTTGTGCGATGAAACCGTAAAGTACCTCCCTGCACTCGCCAGATCATTTAGACAGGTTGAGGTGGACCAGGTGCACGATCGTTTGCACGATATGGATGTCCGAGCCCAGCGTTTCATTCAAGTCTCTGGTGCACTTGCAGTGGCTGCTGGAGCAACGCCAGTGCCTTTCGTTGAGTTTCTTCTTTTGATTTGCATTCTGAGAACGATGATGCTAGACCTCGCCCGTGCCTATGACATTCAAAATCTGCCATCGATGCAGCTTCTCTGCATCCCTGGGAGTGGCTTGGGTATTGCTAGTATCATGCTTGGATCTCTGTTGAAGTTGCATCCGCACTGGAGTGCAGTGGGTGGCCTTCTGAATGCCATCATGGCCTCATGTTTCACAGCTGCGATTGGACTCCTCTTCCAGGAAATCTTCAGACGCTTCAAAGCTGGAAGATTGAGAGCTGGAGAAATCCGCGAGGATTGGCAGCAGGTGATGAGTCAACAGGAGCAGAGAGATTTCCTCCTTCAACAGCTACAACTCTGGTGATTTCGCAGGAGTCTCATACTTTGTCGGGAACTTCCGAGTTTGACTTATTTTGTTGGAATCTGATGCTAATATCATGCTGTAGCTAACACAAACTTTTCAGAGTAGGCAACCTGAACAGATGCATGCAATACACTTTGGATGTCGAACAAAAATGCAGGGTAAAACTTGATTTGAACATTTGTTGAGGAACATAGAAATTAGATAAACATGGTATCTGCCTGACCTTGCTCTGTCGCTGTAAATATGCTCCACTTGTTGGGATTGCCGATTTGAGCATCCTGACGAGGGCCAATTCTGGAGCTTGATGCCTCGACGGTGAGATTGGCGATATTTTCATGAAAGATGATGTGGTTCATAGTTACGCTTCAAAACGGGGGCCAGGTTTTGATTGCTCATTTCGTTGATTAGGAGACGGAAAGTCGCAGGTTGACGAATCAACTGTGGAATTCAAAATGCCAGCTGCATTGTGAACAGCTCCATGGCACCTAATTCATAGCTGTATCATGCTGTATCCAAGTGCGACCGAAGGGGGGAATCTGTGAGAAAAAAACTGTGCATCATTCACTATGTCAGTTCGAGACAAGCACTGCAGGAGGCTGTGTTTCGAAGCCAATTTCCAATCGGAATACAGAGTCTTCCTGAAGTTTTCTGAGATTTCTGCCATTTTTTAACCCTGTACACCACTGATGAGATTAGTTGTGCATTTTCAGAAAGCAGACTGTGCTTCTCAGGGTCCAGAGATGATTGGTGAGAACGACCCTCGGGTGAAGTCGTGGACTGAGATGAGTTGGGTTTGAAGTTCGAAGACATCATGGTCTGAAGATATCTGAAGATAAATCTGATCGAGCCAAGAGGTCGGAAACAGTTGAAACTCCTCATGACAAGATCAAAGAGCTGTTTGAACAACAAGAGGTCTCCGTGAGATCTCCTTTGTTTCACCTGGGGATCCTGGGAGTTTTCCGGTACGATCCCAGGAAGCTGCAAGAACTGGCTTGGAGTCTTCAAAGTGTGTCATGATCTCAGTGGGTCCTGTGGCAGGATTGAGCCGAGAAGTGGTGATGAATAAATAGAACTGTACAAAAAAACATGGGTTTATGATGTATATAGCAGAACATTGATAATCGACACGTATGATAAATAGTATATGATATTATATATATGAAGATACATACGCATAATAACAAAAACAACAATGATAGTAATGATAATAGTATTGATAGTATTGATAATCATACTACCACTAATGATTATGATACATATATATATATATATAATACTCACATATTTATTCATACATATATTCCATACGAACAGTGTGTGCACGGCCTTTCCTGGCTTCTAGATTTGTCCTGAGGACGAATCGGCCTGGGAACCGATTGCCAGAGGACGATTACAGCTGAAACTACTTCCCAAAATCACAGGTAACATGGATTGACCATCCAAAAATGATCATAGATGAACAATCCAAAATTGGTACAGGGGATTAAACATCACATCAGGATGACAGAGGATTATTCAAACATGGGGATGCCGCATGGGATCTGCATAATTTTCTTGAGCAATACGGGTTTCATGTGGAATTTTACGGGGTGTAAGACTCTGTCAACCAATGTTTGGATCACCACGACCCAGCGATTTCCAAGTGTTGCATTTATGTGTTTATTTGTTTCCTTTTCAAAATAAGTTCATGTCTGATCTTGCTGTGTCAGCATCTGGCGGTGAGCATTCACTCCATGGGACACCTTTGCCTTTCCCTATCCAGGACGCCAAGAGGGCTGCCTATCGAATCACCACCAGGGCCATTGCCCTGTGTTCGACCCCAAGGGATGATGTGGCCGATTCTCAGCATGTTGCCCCTTGGGATGATTTCGTGCCCTGGTTTGGTTGGAGTGGTTGGAGTCTGCACCTGAGGCACCAACGCAGAGTATGCCGGGCTTCCCAGGACGTTAGAACTGCTTCGAATTGGAAGACTTCTGGGTCTCCTGGTCCATGGCTACCACCGGAGGTAGAGGTGGAAGACTTCGTGAAACGTGCGAAGAGCTTGACCAAGGAGATTGAGGAGCGCAGCTATAGCTTACGGAATGCAAAAGGGGAGATGATATGGAGATGGTTGTCCAAAACTTGGGTAACCACAAAACCAAGAATTAGGGTACCAGGTTGTAGGCTTTTGATCCATGCCGATACGGTAATGTGTTGGACCCATTCCACCTGTCAGGACGGTGTAGCGAAAAAAGACTAGTCAACCCAATTGAAGCGTTCAAATTTCAAGGTACATTGTGCTTATTCTGCAAATATTTTTGGGGTTTAATCCCCAGTTTACACCCAATTTTTGGTGAAAACATCACCAGCATGGGAGGACAAGAAGAAGGACATGCAGGAGCTTGAAGAGGTGGGAAGATGTGAAAACTCACAAAATGAGTTTGCCTGAAAATGAGGGAAAGCGTCTAAAGAGTTTGAAAATCCATGAAAATCCAATCCAGTTTGATCATCAGAGATCTCAGATTCCCGATTTATCGAGCTGTCATCCTTGCGACATGATTTCGGCATGGTTTTTTGGTAGCAATGATAGCGTCTGACTCTGATCTTGACTTGTCTGTCTGACTCGAATCCTGCAGTCCATCAAGACGGACTTGAGTGGCAAGTGCTTCAGATCCACTGGGAATGGAGGCCAGGCCCGCCGGGTGGCCCGCCAGGTGGCCAGGTTCGCCAGGCGTTGAATCACTAGATGTCAGATGCCATCGCCTCAGTGAAACCAATGATGTGGGTATCATTTGGGAGACACATTTCTTGACTCATCACAAATGGCCATACAAAGTATTTCAAAGGCGTGCAACACTCTGTGGAAGGTGGAGATATGTGGAGATTGAGTTTGAAACGAACTGCGAGCATTGACAAACCGGCAGGATATACCGTCGGCCTACGCTCCACCTGAAGTGATTTAGGACCGGCCATGCCCAGCTGCGTTTTCAAAGTCAGTGCATTTGTGCAACGAGACTCACAGAGTGAGAAGAAACATACTGGATTTCAATTTGCTTTACAACCCTTGGAGCATAACTGCATAATACATATCCAGTTTTTGTTGCTTTCTCGCGTTGAAACTGGAAACATCATCAGCTGGCTGTGATGAACATAGTTGGCTCCATGGACTTCCGCAGAATTCGCTCAGCATTCCAGTCTCACCACAGAAAAGAACAATCTCGCACCGAAGGAAAGAACTGGTGTATTTGCTCTGACCTGAAAGGACCTGATTTGGTGTGTTGCTGTTGCAGTGTCCAAAACAGCATGCGACTTCTTCGAGATTTTCGCCAAGTTCTATGCAGACAGCTTGTGGCTCGCAGCAGGGAGTCTGCCTGGTAAAAAGTGACGGACCTATGGCATGCCTTGTGCATTCGCGAGATAGTCCCGCAAGGATCGCGAGGTCATGGTTGGAAGGATCCACTTTTCCAATCTTTTCCACAGGTTGGGGTTCACATGTATTCACATCATTTTTTTTACACGCTTCAAACATAACTGATCAGAGATTTGCTTCCTTTTTATCAACAGCTTCACAACAGCAGAGCTGGCTTGAAGGGTTGACAGCCATGCCTTCAAGCGACAGTGCTCGAGTGCATTTGGCATTTGGGCCTTTGTTGATCGATCCTCTCATGGTGTGACCAGAATCTTGGCTGAGCGCCTCGTCTTGTGGAAATTCGGATAGAATCAATGGCGTGACTTTAGAGTCTGGGTCTGGAAATACAGGAAGAGTGAAAGTAAGATCTGAATCTGTTTTGGAACTGGATGTGCCAACTTTTGCATATGCCTTGAAGTCCAGTGTTTCAGTCCCTGCTTTCGCTTGCCCAAAGGGAGAAAATTGCTTGGATTTCATGAATCCACCAGCGGCTTAGCAGCAGCGGAAATTCTCAGTTGACATTTTTTCCATCCAGTCTTCACAGAGAATAGGTACCAAATGAAAGGAACAGAACTGATGCACCCTGCAAAAGGCTTGGACAGGTGGAAGTTACTGGAGGGCTTGCCCTTGCTACGAATCCTGCGTATTTGAAGCATCGTAGGTAAGCCGAGGTGCTGTGCCGCTATGCTTTGACAACTTGTTCCCAGTAGCCCAGTTTGCCGGATGCTCCTGCTTCCGCGTGTTCTCAGCCAGAGTTTCCCACAGGGCAAAACAAAAATTAAGGGGAACTCGCTGACAATCTGAATGCCACAAGCAAAGCATGAAACGAAGGTGACCTGATATGGACTTGCAGCTGTTCTCTTGTCATGGACTTGTCAGCGGTTTGAAGAAACCACCCTGATCGGAGATTCTCCTATTTTTCATGTCGCAACTTCCTGTAGGTTCGTTGCGTGCTCCTTCCGTCCCTTGTGAACAGTATATCCTCTAGGAGAAGCGAATAGTCCAGGAAGTTTTTGGAACAACATGGACTTCAACATGGTTTGGGAAAAAACTGAGTCAGCAGCTATGGGTGGATTTCCCTCTGTGCATGTCTCCTTAATTCAAACAGAATCTCTGGTTCCTCACAGAGCCACGCAACAAACTTGGCTGCACACCAGAAGTGTTTGTTTATTACAGAGGCACTTGCAACTGTACTCATGTGCTACGTTCCGTCCAGGAACCCAGGCTGCTCCTTTCACCTTTCTTTGCCTTTTCTTTTGGTTCATACCCCAGCTCTGTATGAGCAGCTGGTGACGCGCAAAAACTGACATAAAGGCTTAAAAGGACCTTCAAACTGCTGTGACTGTCCAAATCAGCCAATTCTTGAGACGGGTGACTAATGTTGACATGTTGGGTTCCTTTTTTTGAGTGTGGGCTTTCAAGCTTGCGTCATGGGCACATAGGCTGATTGTTGCCTCAACATCGGGCCATCAACCACGATTTGCCAAAAACGACCTTAGCCATTGACATGTGCTCAGGGTTTGATTCCTGTGTCACTTGCCATGCGACGTTTCTTGGAACTTCGCCTGAAGGAGGCGGCTGGTAAAAAGAGCTCTCTATCAAGTACTGAATCAAGTATTGAATTGAGCACTGATCTGGCAGAGTCAGGGTTAGGATGAACTAAGATCCACGAATTGTTAGGGGCAGTGAAGGCATGTTGGCACATAGAGACTGACCAGTAGTCTCTAGCACCACCCTCTGTTTCAGTCTTGCAAGGGGAGTCTAGCAGATGTCTTGGGTCATCCAACACTGCAGCAGGCATCGATGCCATCTGACGATAGCTAGTCGCACCAGGTGCGGACTTTAGAGCCGTAGCTTCCGGAACTGGAGCGCAGCACTGTCTGAAAACGGTAAATGACGATACTCCAATACACGTTTGAAGCATTTTGAAGCAAAGCCCAGCCTGTCATGTCATGAGGTAATGGTTTCACTGAAATTTCACTTAAACAAAGAAGGTGCAGCGACAGCGGGAGGTCGCCTTGCAAAAGGCTTCAGCACCACATGTTACGAGCTCGCGGCGCTCGTGGTGCTTGTAGGGCTCGTTGTGCTCGTTGCGCTCAGACCTGAGGGTTTTGTGGCGTCGGATTCGGTGGGGCATCCAACCGGCATCGGCTCAATTTGGTTCGCTTCGGAGCACCTGAGCACCGTTCGGGGCGGTGAAGCCGCGGACCAAACGCCACCAGCGCGGGGCTGAATCTGCAGCTGCTGCACTTGTAGACAATGCCACATGGTGCAAGTTGTCAGTAGTTAAAGTCTGCATGTGAGGCCTCACTGTCGTTGCTCAACTTGCAATATTTGATGCTCTGCTGCTTTGCGTATCTTTCTAAGCATAATGTCAGGATGGGCTGAATCTTGTGTCAGCTCAGATCTTATGAATAGATGCTTTCCAGTGATGCACTTATCATGTCCAGCTTTGAAGTTGCAACGATGAACATTTTCAATGGACTGCTTCAACTACCACCTCTCGATGGTCAGAACAGCATCAAGACTCACAGCGACTCACAGCGTGTTTGCGTATTTGACGTAGCTCCATAGTGGCCATAGGTGATGTGGCTCAGGTCAATATGGTCACAATCTGCGACCAGCTTGAAGACTTGTCCAGTAGCCCAGTGTGGTTTTGCGGACCATTTCCGTTTGAAGACTGAGAGGTCAGACTACTGGTGCACTGTATGCGCATAATGGGATTTGCCAGGTCCATGTAGCAGGCTTCCTGGCTGGTTTCTTTCAACGCCTTGCAAGCATTAGCCATCTGATCCATCCGATGATTGCTGGTTGTGGAGTTGGTTCAGCTTTGAAAATGTGAAACGTGAAACTTGAGCCTTGCCACCTGAACGTCNAGCATTAGCCATCTGATCCATCCGATGATTGCTGGTTGTGGAGTTGGTTCAGCTTTGAAAATGTGAAACGTGAAACTTGAGCCTTGCCACCTGAACGTCTGTGAGTTTCTGGATCGTGCTTTGGAATTCTGTTGTTTGCGGGGCCAAGCGTCGTCTCCAATTCCCAAACGAATGTTGATGTCTTCAGCATCTATTTCTGTGGCACGTGCCACTCCGTGCTTAATGAAAGCACTGCCGCATGGACATGCTTGTGGTTCCAATGTTGCTCTCATTCACTGGTGTTGATGTGGCTTGCTACAGGTCTCTG
>BGPT01002418.1:33970-53891 GCA_003297045.1 Symbiodinium sp. clade C Y103 | reverse complement strand
TGAAACTCTCCCCGTCGTCAACAATCTTGTTCGCAGCAAACATCTGTAGACTCAGGGGCGAGGCTTCTTCCGTACACCTGAGCAGCGTTCTAAAGTCCCGTTTACATTTTCCGTCTTGTTCTGTGTGTGTGAGCCCCCAAACGAATTTGGATGTTTCCAGCGGAGATGTTGTGCTGCCATGTGTGGCTAGTTGCTTGACAAATGTCACATCGCTGACCACTGCTTTGTTGGTGGTGCTTTAATTAGGCGTTCATATGCTCGGTGTACTGCTTGCAGCAAATCATAAAGCTCCCCAGAGATCCCAGAGGTCCAGCTGAAGCAATGCTCTCCATGAGATGCCGTTGGGACAATTGGATCAGCAGCACCGAAAACCGCTGTCAAGCAGCCATGCTGAGGCCATGCTGTACTGCTGGGATCAGAAAACAATCAAATTCTGCTTAGGTACTGTTTTGCACAATAAAGTCTGAAGAGGTGAAAGGCGTAAGAGTGACTTTGGTACTTTCCGCACAATCTGGTAAAAGAAGTGAGAAGATCAAAATTGGTACTGATCAAGTCTGAAGAGGTGATAGAGGTGAAAAGATAAAATTTGGTGCTGTTTCCGCACAATCAAGTCTGAAGGGGTGAAAGATGTGAAGAGATCAAATTGGCTACTTTTTCCAATCCAGCAGGAACAACAAAACAGTTCTTGGCTATTCAAGGGCAAACTTTGCAAAGTGGAAGGCAAACAGTTTGAAGTCTAATCTCAGTATTTCTTTCACTTCGGAAGACTCTATCGCATCTTACTTTGCTGGACACGTGAGAGAAACAAGCAGCATCTATGAGGGCATGTCGCTACTGCGGCATGACAGGAAGCTTGCCTAAAGACGATTTCCTCCTGCCGTAAGCTGAGAGCTGGCAGCAATATCCAAAAACTGTCGGTCAAACATCCTGTTCATCATCGTCTGACTGCTCTGTTCCGTGGAATTCCTTTTGCTGACGAAGCCAGTGCCCTGCCAACCCCTCCAACTGACAAAGTTTGAGATTTGCACATATCATGCAATGAGATTTATCTCTCGTCTTGCGAAATCTGGTCAAACTGCGCACGCCTCAGCTCTCGAAGTATTGCAACATTGGAAAACAGGGCCGCATTGCATCTGAACTGTTCTCTATCAGACTCTATCAGAAGACTATAGCGGCAAGTCACAGCGGTTGGGAAACGAGCCATGGGTCACCAGGTGTGTGGTCCGTGGTCCATCTCCTGCGTCGGATGCGATTCCAGTGCCTTCGACTGCTTGACACATACGCAGGCTGATTGCCAACAGCAAATGCATAGGAAACAGATTGACCCTTGGATGTTCAAAAAACTCAGCCGACAATAGAGCAACATGACAGTCCTCATAACCTGAGAAACTTCAGCCAAAAATCGAGCTGCGCCAAGCAGAGGTCGTCTTTAAGCTGCTGACGAGCTGATCTTAGGATCTGCCACAGGGAAAGCAAAAACCGAATGCAACAAGTTTGGATCAATCTGGATCTTCACTTCCACTCGTTTCTGCTTGGGGAAGACGTGCTCCGTATGCGGCAACTTTACTATTGACGGGAACATCAAGCCCCACATAATAGGTGCATGGAAAGTTGTCTTGACAAATATCTTTGTTTTGCAATGAAAAAGCGTGCTCATGTTTAAACGCCAACACCAAGCAACCGGTATACCAAAAATGCTGCATGTCTCACCGATGTTGAAATGCGATTGGAGAATATGAGGGAATGTGCCTAAGCGCTACTAAGACACGACGTTGTGCTTTGGGAGGAGGGTTGGCCCGCTGCGTCTTCAAACGGATTTTGATGTGATGTGGCAGTTGGCCGCCACAAAGAGCACTGTCACTAAGAGACGCTCCTGGGTGGTTTCGGTATGTCAGACATCGCTGCGTCCCGTTTGAGTGCAACCAAAACGCTGCAGCCTATGGGTTCCTGCTCGCCTCCCTTCAAATTTAGCTCCCAAAACCAAATTTCTCTGTGGATGTGGGCTGAGTGTTCAATAGCATTTGTTGAGGCTCATCTAGGCTGAATGGTCTTTGTTAGTTCCTGTTTAGGCTTGTCAATGTCTCACTAGACTATTTGATGTGAAGCAGGTATGAAGCCTTGATAAGACTCAAAAAGGCCCAAGCAGGCCTCAAATCATATTAAAAACTCAAAAGACTTCAAATGGCTGTTGTATCCCAAATCAAACACATTCATCACCTGCAGGGGCCTCAAAAATCTTCAATAGATTTCAATAAACTTCAATAAGCCTTAATAAGCATGAGTAAGCCTCAAGAAGCCTTAAATCTTCAGAACCGACAATTCAACAGAATAATTTGGCAGCAACAAGAACCTTCAATGTGCAGGCGCAAGGCAGCTTAAGCCTGTTGAGTTTGAGGGGGTAATTTTTTGACCCGAGCTCGTTGCGAATAGGCAGCGGAGGTGTCCTGGTCTCGTGTCGTCCAGAAGCCGATCCACTGTACAAACATGTCGTATCACCGTATCACTGTCGTATCACTCTAGTTCAAGCCTAGTTCAAGCAATTGTCAGTCTTTTAGGCGTCACGAGTGGAGCAAGAAACAGATCAAACTCATCTAAGTTTTTGCCCACCTACCAAATTTCAACAACTTAGAGGTTTCCAATGCTGCCGCCAAATTTTGAGCACTTCGGCATGCACAATGTGACAGAGAAGGCTTTTCGAAAGAGATGTAAATATCCCGCTATTCTTCAGAGAGAGCCTATAGTGCTGCATTCTCCCTGCAAAGAAAAAAACAATAAAAAACAGCTCCACGTGCAAATTTCGTCCTTTCTGCGGAGGACTAGGGCACTTCATTTGGTCCGGACATTCCTTGGAGGATGGTGTTCTGAAGTAGATGGATGGCCGTCGTTGCCCGTCCTCTGACACTCGGTCATGCTTTGGTGGATGCCTTCAAGCGTAACAGCCGCGTTCCAGCGGTTTGACAGGTGCTAGTTGCGTAGTGACATGGTGTGGTTAAACCGACTCACGTTGGCTCATGCACTTCTCGATTCTCTTGTGGTGCGTCAAAGGATTCAAAGGAATCAGGACAGGGCCCAAAGAATCAATCGAACAACTCCAAAGATCAGTGCCAGCTTTGAGGCAAGTCGATTCGAAGTTCTTTGCCATGCGGTATGCCGCCTTGGCCCCCAGACACACGATGTCTGATATACTTTGATTTTGGCTTTGCAAGCAGAGTCACCAACAAAGAACGACCAGTTCCAAACTTGAGGTTTCCATGCACACAGGAAAAACATGGAAAAGCCCTGGGATAAGGTGCTATAGTTTAGTTCTGAGGTCCGGAATTCCTTTAAAAGCGTTGTGAGTGTTGTGTGTCCTGAGCGTCAAGTAGAAGGAACTAAAGAGGGTATATTTCAATCTGTCGGATGTGTTGTATGCTTGGCTGATGCTCAACGAAAGCTCGTCAGCTGCACACCGGGAGCGGCTAGCCTTAGTTCAGGGCCGGGGGCAACGAAAACACCAAAAGTTCAGAAGAATACCAACAATTGAGAGATTTGTTGCCGTTTCATCATGTTTTGTTCAAGATTCACCTGTGACATGAGTGCCATCAAATGACTAGCCGTCTCCAAATCCTTGACGTCAATCCCAGTTCCCAACATGTTCACATCAGGCTGTTTGAACATGTTTGATCCGTGTCTGCGATAGAAACAGACTTCGGATTTGGGAGTCTTCAAAGTTGCGCCTTACAAGCTTTGTGCTCCAACAGTTGCTTCAAGCCTGTACAAATCTGTACAAGCAACCGACAAGCTTGAGTATAGACTTGGACACATATGAAAACATCCCAACCCCTCCAAAGTCTTCCTCCGACATTGTTGCGCCTGGGGCATCAAGCCTGAGGGTCTTCCAGTCTTCCAGTCGTCAAGCCTTCCAGTCTTCGGCAATTCACCACTTAAAGCAGCGGTCCAAGTTGGGGCGTTCATTTTTCTGGGGCTGGGATGGGAATCGGAGCAGAGCCGGACTTTGCCACAGCATAAGACATGTCTTTTAATCATTACAGCTGCAGCTTTGCCACGAGCAGTTCTAACGACTTGGTGCCAGCAAAAGGACAGTTCCCCTTGCAAGCATCATGTCAGCTGACAATTTCCATACAGCTCCAAATTGGGAGAACCAGTATCTGCAATTTTCAGAAGAGTGTTCCACTCAAATGGCCTTTGTGGAGAACTCAAGAGCGTTTCTTCGTCGCACTTCACAGTGCTGAACCTCACGCATTCGCGACCGCAAAATGTTCATGAGCTTGACGCAATTGATGCAAGCCGCTGTGAGGCCGGACAACGCAATCCGTGCAATCCGTTTGCGCTTCTGGAGCAACTTTGTTGTTCAAACGTTCCGTGGACATCATGACATCATGACATCTGCGAAAGATTTCATTCCAATTTGAATCCACAGAACGACATGTCACTGAAGCCTGCCTTCGCCCTTCGCATCGAGACATATGACTGATGTGACATGAGCGCACACAGATGTGACATAATGGCACTCAGATTTGCAGCATCCGAAGAAATCGGAGACGATGGTCCGATTGCCAACAGCTTCAACAGGAGCTTCTGCCGCCTGATCTGAAGGACTCCAACAAGGATCATTTTGAGTAGCTCATTTAGAGTAGCTATGAGTAGCTCAAGGATCATATTTGTTGCAACAGCAACTTTTGGAATTGACACATTGAGTGGCCAATCTTTTTCACCAAGATGCAGAGCCAGATGGTCCCCAGATGGTCCCTAGAAACCTGAGGCATTTTGTGGTCCAGATGATGCAGATAGACACTGCTCGCGGTGAAAGCCTTGACAGTTGAGGTCCAGGCGTGCAAAAAAACACAATATAGACAGACGTTATAGTTATAGCTGTTATACAGAGTTATACATGAGAACGACAACTCCTAGAGCCCTTACGCAGCACAGCGTGCAAAGGCACTCCACTTAGGCTTTAAATCATACACTGCTAACTCCGGACTGCAAAGAGTGTCGTGATACTTTGTTGTTTCGGCGTGCTGATGGTTGATTCACAGTTCTTGTCCATGATATTCACAGTCGTGGGACGCAGGTGCTGTGCCGGGCACTGCGTTCAACAGTCCAAATGTATTGATCCGTGCATGGCATCTCCCCCATCAAATGTTGAGCACCTGTGTTTCCAAAAAGCTCTCAGTCCTGCCTGTGCATTGTGAGAATCGTCCGTGCTGAATGACATCAGACGCGAGTCGCTTTCACCTTGAGATTTGCCGGACAACAATCGTTCACTGCGCGATGCTTCATCCTTTTGTATCAAAAGAACAGACTATCCTGCCGTGTTTTGTGTCAAGATGCCGTTGATCCACAGCAAACTCGAGATTGTGAGTGCACCAGTTTGAAAAGAAAGGCCAGTTGCTACAACTTGCAAAATGTTGAGGTCGCGCCCAGTTTTTTAGTTGAGTTTCTTGCTGACATTGATGATGACTTGGCACTGTGAGATAGCTCCCAGTCGCAAAGGATTTGTTGAAAATGAAGCATTGGAAAATTGAATGATACCTTGATGAATGCAGGGGTCCTTTGTATATCTTGTGGGAAGCGAAAAGAGGTCATTACCTTGCCGAGATAGCTCCCAAAAAGCTTGCCGGATGAATCAAACTTTTAAGGCTCTTAACTCCATCCTGTCTTGCAGAGAGTAACACGGTTCATGATCAAATGATCAAACATTTGCAGAGTTTGATTGTTTCTGTTCACTTAGCCGTTAGATGTCGTTAGATGTCGCTATTAGATGGCACACTATGATGCTGTCTACGAGGCACAGAGGCTCTTGCGGCGCAATGTGCTACAATATTTTTCTCAAAAGGCAAAGATTGTAGATATCTTCTGGTGTCCTCGACTCTCATAGGAAATCTCATTCATGTTCCATTCATGTTCCATATATTTCCATATCCAAAGCACGTTGTTTCTGACATAGGCCCAGCAGGCTCAGAAAGTGCACATGACACCTGCATCTGAGTCTTGGAAACTTTGCGGGTTTTGTCAGCATGCCCTCATCTGTTGGCATTGGGGGCTACTTTAAAGGCTAAGGCTGCTGAGGCTTCTCATGGCCTTGTAAGGCCTTGTAAGGACAGGGAGATACTTTGCCGCAAAGACGCATAAAAGACACATAAAAGACACATGTGCCCATCCACACACCCTGGTTGCCACCTTCCACCGACTGGAAAGCACCTGGAAATTGGAGCGAAGAGACAGGAAACTTGGACCATGGCAACTTAGTCCATGGACTTGCCCACATGCACAGGTAAGACTCAGATTCTCATCCCATCCGACGGACCTTGATGATGACTTGGGCTGACAGGGGCTGTTTTCTTTCTGCAAGCAACGAAAGCATGCAATTCAGGATCCCGTTTGATCATTTTAGGGACCCAGGCCACCTGCAAATGAACCGCAACCCTTGGTGAGAACCCTACCTCCAGAAGCTTGCTGCCGAACTTAGTGAAGCGGATTTGCCGCTCGCAGCCACGTGGTTTGCTGATTCGATCGAAGGGGCAGTGAGGATTCTCTGGCTGCCATGCCTTCCGCAGAATGATGTAAAAAGGCTCAACCAGCAGACGCTCGGAGGTTTCTATGGCTGAGTTCTTTCCCTGTGTGTTGTTTTCCTGGTTGCGATCCACCCAGATGGGCGGCAAACGACACGTGTCTTTAAGCAGCTCACGCCGCACAAGGACCTGATGCTGCCAATTGCTATACTCAGCTTCTCTTGCTTCAAGTTGGTGCCAAAACCCCAACAGAGAAGCTTGGGAGTGGACAGACAACAATGATTCAAGGAGAAGCTGCAATGTGGCATTACAAAGCGAACGTGGCGGACAGGCATATGTCCACCATTGGTTTGGATTCAAGCAAGTAAAACTATATCAAGACTTGAAGATGTGACCATATGCTACAGTTACATGAAAGAAACCCATTTGGTGCTCAATCTCCGAAGACGCTTGCTGTAGGCAGTGTTTGGCTGCTTCCTTGGTCGAAACGACCAGAAATACGTCAGCTGATTCCAGATAGGCCACGCCCTTTTCGGTGTTTCGGCGCACTCCGAAGACAAGCACGGGCCGCGGAACCGAAATTACATGAAGACTGGGATGTGGAGCCGTTGTTTATCGGAAGTCGTGGTAATCTTTTACACACCATGTCTGGTTCTTTGACCCAGCCAAGAGTGTCTGAAGTAGTTAGCATCTGTTGTGGCACCCTAGCCATCAGTTTCCTTGTTTTTTCGGTTTTCTGTTTAATAATGCACAGTGGTTGGATAAGCTCAAGTACAGCCAGGGTAACAGACAGAATTGCCTCAAGTGACCGAACACATGTTTGTTGAAAGATGACCATGTCCAGCCGTTTTGGAAGTTGTGTGATTGTTTTGCACGAACTGTTCGAGGCTCAAGCAGTTCTGACGCGGGTCAGGCAACATCGTTCCACCTGACAAGACAAGACAAGTAGAGTGCAAGAAGGATCAATCCTTGCAAGACAGTTCTTGACACATCCTATCCAACTAGCTTGCCAAGTTGGTTTGCTTTTACCACAGCTAGACACTTTTTCTCCAAGTCTCATCCAAGTCTCATTCTTGTTTTCAGCAAAGACTTGGCTTCTGCTCAACATGGCTGAAGCAGAGGTCCGAGATTTGCCATTGGGCCCAATGGCATCCTTCCTGGCTAAGTGTACTATATATGATATCATTATCCTTATTGTTAGTTTATATGAATGGATGTGTTTATATTATATTTTAAAAAACAACCCCTTGTCAGATTCTTTTTCTTCTCACTTTTTGTCAAGACTTATGCACAGAACTTACCGCGGAGCACACCTCAGTACCCATTTTGGAAACGAGAATGGTCAGTAAAGAATCGAGAACTGGAGACTACCCAAAGGATATATGTCTTGGACCCCGGACTTGGAGATTTTTTAGGGACCCCCACCTTTCTATTCTATCAATCCTGGACATGTAAAACCATGAAGAAAACCACAGCTGGTTCCCTGGTTGACTCTGAAGATATACTGCAGGTTATCTACACCTTTGACATCCACGGTAAAAAACGAAATATAGGCTACCCCCAATTCCAATGGATTCGCATCATTTTCCACATGTTTTCAACATTTTCCTCATTAAACAGAAGACATTTTTTGGTATCCCCCATCTTCGAACAGCCCACATCGGACCTGACCAGGCTGCAAAGGAAGCCGCAGATGGGGATTTTGAGGTGGGAATTTATGCTGTCTCTGCTTTTGAAACTGATAGCTTAACATCAATGATATCCTATTATCACAAAATGGTGGTAGATGTGACACCTCAACATAAAACTTTGTTTCTTATACCTCAACGTATACCTCTACCAATCAGATCTGAAGTATTCAAACACATGGTATCTTCCTATATCTTCCTACTTAATGAGGTTTTTGTTGAGGATACCAAATCAGTCAAACATTGCAAGGCCTCAGCCTTTGAGCAGCTGGAAAGAGACTTCCAGGACGGCTGTTCTTCGGGAGATGACAAAAATATGGTAGTCCAACCGGTGAATAACGGGCATTTAATGGATTGAATGTTAGAATGTAGCTGTTAAACTCCATAATTTGTAGTATCAGTTAAATATTCCTAAGCAATATGAATTCATGGGTATTTACCCGACAAACATGACCACTGGGATGGAATTTGAGTTGGTTGTAGTTTTTCTTGGGTAATACAACTGGCAATGATTGGATCTATTTTTGGATCTATTGGATCTATTCCGATCTTTCAAGTTCGAAATTTGGAACATTTTTGAACTAGTAATGATGGTAATGGGGATTTACCAAATTTCAATGTGGGTAGTTGCCGCATCAGACCAAAAAGGTGATGGTTTCGCTGATTTTCGGAGCACTCATCAGCGAAGAGATTTTGATCACCCCCTGGGACCTGCAAATGATCAAATGGAATACTCTACCCTCAGATCTTATAATGGGTTGATCCATTGTGTTTTTCATATTGGGATATAGTTGGGATAGCCCAAAAACCATCCTATCTAAAACACAGTAGGCTATCCCAACTGCAGTATGGATGGTATAGGCTATATATCCAATCCCCATCCTGTACCATCCATAAACATGACCTCATTAAAACTGTCGATCCCTCAGGAGATCTTGCAGGAACTCGTAGGAGACAAGTCGCTGGAGCACTTCCGCAACGAGTTCGCCCGAAATGCGGAATTTCCAACGCAGCTCCAAATGTGGGCGCTGAAAAAGCAGAACAAAATGGGGTATGCTTCATATATATATATATATTATATGTATGTATGTATATATATGTATATATATATATATACATATACATATACATACATATATATATATATATATATCTTCTATACCAACTCATGAATCTGATTTGTGGTTCAACATACTTGTTCATTTTCCATCCAAAACAGGGAGTCCAGAGGTGGACTTTCTGGCATCCCAGCAGATGGAACCAGTATCAATGCATCCTTTCGGAATGACATTTCCCGCATTCGATTGCCCTATGATTCAAGTGATTCTGCAAATTTGAGAAGCAAGTATGCTAGGTATGCTCAGATGGCCTCTTAGAAGATGATCAAATCGAATTCTGAAATGTGTTTTTCTTCCGATCAGAGCCTTTGTTCATTGGCAGTGTTTTAGTGAACTCCCAGTGATCTCACAACTGTACAGTCGACTTGGTGTTTGGTGCTAGTGGGAAAGCATGTCGAAGTGAGCCTAGCCATGTGTGGCTTCCATGATGCTTCCTAACTATGTGGGTCACTTTGACATGGTCAACACACGCCCACACCCCGGATCCATGACATGATTTGTGGATCTGGCGCCAGGTATGAGAAACTGCATCGAGCCTTGAAGAAGTCTCATGAGAGTGAGCCGGGCGGCACAGGCAGCACAGCTATTCTTCATTTCTTGCTGGCTGAGATGCAGCTGCAAGATGCAATCCTAAGTATCCCAAGCCAAGAACCCAAGGGGCCCAGGTGTCATTGACTGGGTCCTTGTGCTGAAGTCAGCCCAGGAAACATCTCATCAAGAAGTGCAGAGAACTGAATCAAGAGATCGTCGCAAATGCTGTCAAGGCGCGTTAGATCGGCGGAGTAAACTAGGAAGAAAAAGGGTCTGAGGGTATGCGATGCATCGCCATCATCATCGCCTGCTTCATATTCCAAAGATTGATTTCTTTTGCAGTACTGAAGTAAGATGACGACATTCGGTCCCATGTTTGCACTACAGACATAGGGCAACCCACGACAGTTCCTGTTGGTTGCACTATTCTGAACAATGGTAGATGCCGTTCTCCATTTTTGGTTCCACTCTGAGGTTTGCCGGAGGAAGTTTCATAGCTATTTCGGATAGACTTCAGAGGTTTTCCATCAGTTCCACACATCTTTTTTTCCAGATGAGCAGTGTTCAAAACCCCTGCTGGTTGATGTTGATAGGGGATTACAATGGGGAAATCCCTATGAGTCAACCAGTTTTTTTCAAATCGAGAGCAGGGATGTTGTCAGGTCCAGACAGCTTTGAAGCTGTCGCAAGAAGATCAAGCCACCATCACGGTCGCTGGGCTGCATGAGTTCAACTTTGACAAGAGCTGGAAATCCAACTGGTAGCTGAATTTTGAGGACTCAGTGCACTGGAAACGACCTTTGACTTATTTTGAGTTCATGTCTTCTTCACACCTTGATTTCGCACCATCCAATTGGTTTCTCCAACTTGGACACCTCAAAAAAAGGTGAAAACAGCTAAAACAGGGGTGTGTTTTTGGAATTCGAAGCTGATTTAGCTGATTTCTTATCCCATTGTCCCATGGTACTCGTCCATGGCTTTGATCCAGGCGCTGAAGAAGGAGATCGAACGCGCCTGGAAGATGGTGGAGGCGATGGATTGATTTGATTGATATGATTGATATCCCAAAATTGAATAAACATTGGATGGTTACGTACTTCTTTTTTTTGGATTCAAAGCTGCTGATGATTCCATATGATTCCTGTAGATTTGTGCCATCAGGTCGATTTCGATGTTGCAAATGATTGATATCGATCTCTAATGGCTTCCAAAACCACGGCATTTTGGGGCTGGGCTGCAGTCATTTTCCGAACAAGTCGCGACCTGAAGGCCTCCCATGAGAAGGAGCAGAGAGCCCGAGAGACGATTCAAAATCTCAAGTCCGAGATCACCAAGTTGGGTCGCTTAGTGGAGCAAGGCGCGCTGGGATGATGGAATCATGGGATGATGGGAGAGGATGGGCAAAAATGGGCTTCGCAGGTGCTGGACTTAGCATCAACCAGGAGAACATGGTTAACCAACTGGTTCAGGACAGGGCGGGGCAGTTGGATTGAGGTGGTCCTCGATGTGCTGAATCATGGGCATGCCTGGAAATGGTTGAATTGTGGGGGGTCCCCCACTTAAAAACATGCCCAAGTTGGGGTTCAACTGCCTCATTTTGAGTGATGGAATCGACAGCGACTGGACGCTGTCAGGAGAAAAATGACTTGGTGAAGCATCGGGACATGTTGCAGGGTCAGGCAGCCGCAGCATGCTGCAGCTGGTGAGAACAGCGGCCACCTGGGACATGGTTGTGATTTGGTTGGTGCGCCTCAAACTTGGTGACTCCTGCAACTTGTTATACCCATATCCCTGATATAATTACACACTATTCCCACAAGATTCCACTATTCATTGATCAAAATGGTCAGACAATGCCCACTTCTTAATGGTTCCTCCTCTTCCGCATCAACAAACGTGTCAGGTGCAGCAGATGCAGCAACAAAACACTGACCTCAACTCCAAAGTCGCCAAGTTGGAACAGGTCTGGGACCCCTGGTGCTGTGAGACCAGCTGAGTTGCCGGGAAAAGCCAGGCAAAAATAGCCATGGAATAGTAGCGAGAATTGGATACTTGGGTCACATACTTTCCACCCAAATATCATCCAACCATCCAACCATCCCATTTTTAGGGACATCACAATTTCATTTTTAAGGGCGCTCTATGCAAAGCCGCGCTCAGGAGCGATTGCAGGGCAATGGCGAACTCCTGAAGTTACGGGATGCCTTTCAGAAGCTCCAAGAGGTGCAGGGGCGTCAGTGCAAGGTGGAAGATCATCATCATTTTAAGGCAGATTCCAGTCAGTACACCCTCAAAATTGAACAGGAAACCTGAAAAAATATTGAACAATGGGATCTGGAAGACAATTTTCCTATTGGAGATAGATATTTTAGGGTTCCATGCTAAAGTTACAGGGCGTACTTTGTTGGGATCAAGCCATGAAATTTGGGGATGCCAGATTGTCAGCCATACCTAGTGATTCTTAGGATGTCAAGGGTTTTGGCAAGATCTGAAGTCGTAGAATTTCAGAGCCAGACATCTTAGGATCCAATTGGGCCAATGGCCAGGATGCGGAAGCAAAACAAAAGCGGAAAGAAAAGTTGGACAAGGACTGAAGATGAAGGGTTTGGCCTTCTTTTTTGGCAGTGCTTTTTGTAAATGGTCACCGTATTATGTCGGGAACCGCAACAAGAATTGCGGTAGTGAATCAGGCAAGGAGCCTGCCAGCACTAGTCTGGTTGTGACCTTATCGGGTAAACTTTAATGTCCAGAGAGTAGGCTGGGGCAGCTTGGTTCCCGCAAGAAAAGAGTCCTGAGACCATATAGCGCCCACAGACTTCAAGAGGCCCTCTCAAGTATTGAATATTTTTTGGCTGTGACACATTGCTGGTGACTTGAAGTGTTTTAGGTATGTATGGTATATGTATATATATATATATGCATATCTATATCTATGTATATACTATATTGACTATATTCTACAATGACAATCCTTTCGGCGAGTGAAATTGGGTGAACCCACCTCCGGTCGGAACATCTTGGAGCCCAGTGAATCAGGACCTTAAGGAGATGAGACAAGGTGCTTCGGAGCTGAGATGGCTCTGCCACAACCCCCAAATCCAATCGCCAAAGAGTTTTTGTTTTGGATGGTTATCAACCCTCCAATCGCGGCAGTCGGGATATTTGCGTGTTTATGGCGTTTGTGCATCGCACTTTTTTTGATGACCTTGACGGAAAGGCCGCCAGAGCCTAATCTGATCTTGGGTAAATATCAGAAACACTGGTGGTATGGTAGCCAGTCAATCTATCATTCTAGATTTCAATCAATTTCTCACCAGTTGGATTCACCTACTTCATGGCCCAAATTCTGTCCATGCCTATGCAACATGCACGGCCGACAAGCTTTCTTAACTCCATGTGGGCCGTCCGTAGTCCATGATGTGGATATGACGTTACACTGCTTCTCACATCCCATTTCTACACGAAAATGCATGAGATCCCACAGAATGCGCCCTCGATAGGTCATATATGTCATATGGTCCATACTTATAAGATCTTATAAGATGTTATAAGATGTTGTAAGTAGTTATGTAACTCAGGTATGTAGTAATTATAGGGATCAGACCTGGAGAAATCGGAAGATTCCCTCAATTCGTGATGAGGTCTGGAGTCCAAACAAAGCGAAGTCAACGCCAAGCGAGAAGAACTGGCGCGGGGCGAGGTGCTCACCGGCCACCAGGGGTCACCAGGGACCGGCGGAGGATGCTTTCCATGGGCTGATGTTTTTTGATGTTTTTTTTGGGCAACGGAAGGGAAAATCATTGGATTTTACTCAATTTCTGGAGTTCTGTGGAGGAGATTCAAAAGCATCTCACACGTCAGCTGAGAGAAGAGAAGCAGGAGGTGGGAAATGGTGGGAAGGGACAAACTGTTGAAGCTGACGACTCTAGAGTTTGGAAGAGGAGCTAAGAGGTTTCAAGGTTCCTAGAGAGGACAAATTCCAACAGCCATTTTTTGCGTCACTCATCCCTGTTCGGGGAGCTCCATCGCTTAGATAGTAGTGAATAAAAGTAACGAGTGGTCCTCCAATCATGGGTACTGTATCCGACAGGCTTCTGAACAAAAAACAAGGGCATCATGCAGATGATTGACCATTATCCTCACTAGTCAATGCTAGAATCGATATACGTAACAAGGAATATACCCGCAACGGTGTACACTCAGAGCAACGTCTCAAGCAATAGTCTAGTTGATGCGAATCAATGCTACAAGCAACAACAAGTACTGGTTTCATACAACAACTATTGGCAATAATTAGTAGTTGGATAAGTATCCCTGGTTCAAGCCTCCATTGCTCAGAGAACCTGGACCGAGGAAGAGCGTTTGGGGATCCGATGTACCCAGCTCAACGGCAACTTTCAGCATTTAGACAAGCAAGTCAACGAGGCAGCACTGGGATGGCAGTGATGGGATCAGTGAACAAGTGATCAGTGGCCAGTTGAACCCCTATTGAAGCCATATCGAAGCCTTATTGAACCCTTATTGGATCTTGTTGACGGTGATTTTATGTGATTTTATGGTCCATTTCTTCATGTTTCTTCGATTTTGTTGATGGATTTTGTGGCGATTATGGGACTTCTAGGTCCAGTTCCAGGCCCTCCCAGATCCTTGGCGTCGGGTCGAATCGCCAGGAGATGTCTGCGAAGAATCGCTTGGAGGAAGAGCAGAAAGACCTCAAAGCCCAGTTGAAGTTCCGGCAGGAGACTGGACGGGTCACTAGGTACCCAAAAGACTTGAACAAATATGGGTAAATAAATAAAGGAAAAACACATATACTAATAATAGTAATAATAAACATGGTAATTTCTAGGACATCATCCCAATTTGTTAGGGTTGTACTTGAAGTCGCTGGCAACAATTTGACCCAAACTATACGTGTCAAGTTTGTTGAGTACTACCAGGTAAGAGTCATGGCTTGAGCTTCACCGTCGGTGTTTCTCAAAGTAGGGTACCTCCAAATTACATTTGAAACCATGATGATACATGATAAAGCATGGTTTATCATGCTTTGTCATGGCTTCTCTCATTAAAAATGATGTATCATTGTATCATGTTTGATCACATATATATATATATATATGTTTCTTAAAACAAGGGGGAACCCAAGTCACCATGGTTGTTTCAATACTAAGTGATGGTCATCCATAACTTCGATGATAATTGGGGTACCCCCATTTCAGGAAACCTCCGTATGTATGTACAAAATATGCAGTATACATATAAATCATTTTCCCCACTGAAACTGTCAAGCTACCAGCTGGATCGCAGCGATGCTGTGTCGCCGGGATGGATGGAGGATGAGATCTACTCGCTGAAAAAATCGACACATTTTATGAAACATGTCCTCGAGGCACCGGAGTGGTTACTGTGTCGCTTGTGCCCGGGTAGTTCCTTTGGCAAAGAGAAGGTCTTACTTTGAAGCACAGCAATGCCAAGTCCCCCAAGTCTGAAGTTCCCCCTGGTCCCCTGGTCCCCCCGGTTCCCCCCCAAGTCCCCTGGTCCCCCCCAAGTTCCCTAAATTTAGACCCTAAATGGTTGAAAGATGTTGAAGAGTATACATGTCAATCTGGGCGCAAGTGAGCCGTTTCTATGGGCGCAAGTGAGCCTGCACCCGGTGGGGCGATAGACTTGCTCCATATCTTGATGCAGTGTTGTGATATGTGTTAATGATATCTTATGATATCAGATCGTATTTTATGATATTTAGTGAGATGCCATGATGTGTATAGTAATGACATGTTGACAAGTATAGTGTGAATGAGGGTATGAACATCCATGAACAACAACTATGTTGATGTGAAACTATCTGGTACCAGGGTTTTGACAGAATCCCATGTGTGGAGATGTCATGGTGTTGCGTCATTTTTGTGGGAAGTGTAGATGCTACCCTTATCTGGCTCATCAATTCATGCAGAAGCAACATGCAGAATCCTGGCAAAGCTCAGCTGCGGGAATACCTGCCAAACCATTTGAGGTGAAACCCGTGACCAGGTCATGCAGATCCAAAAAGATAAGGACGACGCCGAGTCGCGTCGATTGGAGGTGCTCGGAACAGCACTAGCCGGAGATCAAAAGAAGTCTCAAAGAATTTGGAGCAAGTCAACCTTGAATGGATGTGTATATTTCATAATTTGATAGTTGAACGTCACCGAAAAATGGAAAGGGAACCATAAATCCCATATAAATACTATCAACCATTAAAAGAAATGAACTACAGTTTTAAAAAGTCATGAACAAAAACCATTGAAAACCATTAAACAACAGTATCATTGATAGCGGAACCATCAATTTGTCAGAAACTCGATATCTTCGAGGCGCGCACCGCGAGCATGCGCGGTGAAGTCTCGGGACTGCAGAAGGCGCGGTGAAAAAGTGGGGCGAATGTGTCAAGATAATGTATGTTAATACCATTTATGATATATATATATATGTTATATGTGTTATAGATACATACATTATATATATATATATATATATATGTATATTGGAGTATAGATATCAAAAACCTGTTTTGGTTTTGACACGTACTCAATTCATGCGATTCTGTGGTGGAATTATCAATTGTACGACAACTGGATGATCTGAGTCTTGAGCTCGACGTACACCCTCACCTAAGTGTAGGTGCATCCCCAAACTCATTGGATTTGGGGACCCAAACAATCCACCAAAACACATCTTGTTGGGAAGTCATAAAATATCATAAAACATTGGATCCAATGAACACCACTATGCTCAGCATTTCGACTTTCCTTTTGTGTGAGACACTTTGAGATAGTCCCAACTAAGTCTGACAATTCCCCATGAGATCAATGATTTTTGCTGCAGCCTTGAAGTCCATACTGGTGAAGCCTAAACCCTGGGAGGGTGAGGGTAAGGTGATCTCCATTCAAACAACGCCGCCTTTGTGTTTTCCATTTCAACATGGTGTGGGGATCTGACAGCAATTTCCACCACCTAGCGTCGCTTGAGAGGTCCAGAACCCCTGGAAAATGTTGATGGTGATTCCGTCGCGGATGTTACGCGTATTTTTCAAAGCTTTCAGAGTGTTTCAGACTCTCAGACTGTTTCAGGAGTTGGAGAAGCTGAAGAGAGAATCTGAAGCACAGGAGAAACAGGTCTTTTGCTCCCCGGATGGCCTGGGCTGGAAAGGCATTTTTCCAGGAGCCGATAGCAGTATCAATTTTTTCAAACAAAAAATACATATATGTATGTATATATATATATACACATACACCTACCTTTACCACATTTGGGTACCAGTAGTAGATACATCTTAAATCATATTTTAACATATTTTAATCATCGTAAGACTTTTGTTGAAGATAAAATCGTTCAAGTCCTACTGTTTGCGGTCCATTCATCAGCAACAGCTGCACAAATGCTTGACGGCTTTATAAGGTGATACCAATTTGGTGTCTGAAATTGTTTGGACAACTGGTGAACTTGATGCTGAATCAGATGCTGAATCACCAGAAACCACCCAATTTTAATTGCCAGAAATCTGGGGGAGACATACCCATTTTGGTCATTGATCCGTTCCTGTGTTCCGAAAGCAATATTCCAATCCAGTGAAGGTCCGCCATTCTCTCCAGTGGGTGTTGTGCAGGGTTCCTTCAAGGCAAGAAATACAGGACATATTTCCCGCAGAATTTCCGACAAAATGATTTTGAAGGGTCACCAATGCAACTCACTTCAGAATGGGCCGACACTTTCAAGACGATGGCAAGTGGTAACCACCAGTGAAATGGGTTCTCTGACCAAAAGGTAGGCCCCACACTTGAAGCTTAAGAATCACTTTCCCCATAAAAACAACCTATTTTCAGATATTGACAATAAATCACTTACCCAATAAATGGTGGATTTAAAGCCTTACTTATCAGCATTTTCCCATGTTTGCCCCATCTTCAGGTCACAGACTTGCTCCACGAACGGGACATCCTGGGGAAGGTGTGGTTGTGGGATGGAACAGACCTCTTCTTGGGAAGGGTCATCCAATTATCTTTTGATATGTTCCGATCCAATCAATGGAATATATACGAATGGAATATGAAAATTATGGAAGGGAATATGTCACATCTTTACATACCCATGATCTTGTGGAAACCAAAGGTAGGGTGACCATTAGCCAATACAAATCCACCATCTCCAACTTATCCATGATCCATACCTTAGGATTTTGTACATGATAAGGTGATGAAGAATGATGAATACATCACGGGGTTTGGATCTTTTCAAAGATGTTTGTGATTTTGTCCCATCAAGCACGGGCTAATACCATCTCCACCTGCAAACAGGAGGTCCACAAAGTCACTAGATGCAACTAATACAGGGTCGGGGACTTTGAATATTGATTGATAATCTAGAGTTTTTGTCAAATGACTATGGATGATTAGATTCCCTCTTCACCAACCAGCCCATTTTGTGAATTTCCAGGCGTTGATGAAGGGCGATGAACGCTCAAAGCAACAAGTGGAACTGGTGGATCTTCACAAAGGACAAGCGCAGACCTTGTCCAAGGACCAGATGGCCTGAAAATCTCTGGAGGGAGTTGTTTTCTTTGGATTTGAGGTGTCTATGCGTATATATATATATATATACACATACATACATACATACATACATACGAATACGAATATATACATATATATATATAAATACATGTATGATATCTATATATATCTATGATACATATATATATATATATGTATCACTTTTTTGGATCCATCGATTTCTACTGACATATGAGGGAATTGGAACAAAGTGAAGACACCTTTTCCGATCACATCACAGGCCATATGGCCAACATAGTTTCTCTGATCTCATCCCTGATTTATGTGGACACCAGGACTTGCACCGTTGGAAGTCAGAGCTAGATCTGAAGTGCGGGCCCCCAGCCACCCCTTTTAAGACTTTGCTAGGACCCTTCAAAATAACCTTGGGTGATGCGCTATGGAACACATCTTTCTACATTTTCACCCCCAGGCTTCAACGGATGCACGAACTGGATCGACAGAGAGAAAAATATGCAGGAGATCTCCAGCAGGCCCCTGCCTGAAGTCGGGGTGATTTGATGTTGAAGTGCAAGAACTGGTTCCTGCAAAATTTCCTTTCAACCAACCCAGTGACAAATGTTTTTGGTGTAATGATTGGAGCTGCTGCTTTGATGTTGAGATGCAACAGTTTTTCTTTGGGATTCAAGTTCTTACCCTATTCTTCAATCCTGTTGGCTTTGAGTCTTTGTCCTGCCTGGTATCATGAACTTCAACTTGCCCAAGCACCTCAACTAGTTTCAAGGTACTCCAACAAACACCACTGAATGTGAGAAATGCTGACGACATACAAATCCCATAGGTGAAACAGCAACTCTGTCATGGCTTGGGCCTGACTCCCATTGGGCTCAACCATCAACACCTCATGAACACTCGCATCTAAAAGTCCATAGATTTTACTCTATCAAATCCATTTGGATGTACGTCAACCAGTTTCATACATTTTTTTTACCACCATGAACCCTTGGTTTTTCTTGTTTTTTTTGGTTTCACCGGGTTCACCAGGACCTATCACCTCACCCCCTGCAGGCCAAGCAACGCTGCGAGGTGGCGCAGGAGCAGTTGCGAGGCGCACAAAAAGGGACCTATGTTTGATGGTGATCTGCAGGTGATATTGGTTGATAAACCTGATTAACATGATTGCACATGCAAGGAAGAGTCATGAATGGAATTTTTCCGCTCAAGAATCAAATGGTTGTAGCGCTGTCCCGGTTTCTTGACGTAGTCGAGTTTCTCCAGGTGGCTGTTGGATCAAACTGGTTTGGACTTGCGTGCCCTCACCATTGTGCTCCTTCCTCATTTCCAACCATTGCCCTCTCTTTCCTTCTTGGACTTGCTCTTGGGCTTCTCATTGGCTGCTTCATCTCCATCCAAGCTTTCCGCTATCTCTGTATTTGCACATGCACTCAAAACACCATGTATGATAGCAATACTTGTAGCATTGCGGATCGAGTCAAAAGGTTAGCTTGCCCGCTCGCTTAACG
>BGPT01002418.1:5344-23188 GCA_003297045.1 Symbiodinium sp. clade C Y103 | reverse complement strand
GACGAAGGCTTCCGTAACAGGAACGCCCGTGACTGCAGGAAATCAAGTGCCAGGTGTCATTTATCATCGCACTGGACGAGGAAACTGGAAATCCATCCTCAATCATGGCTTCATCCCTAGAGGTGGAACAAGGGTTGCATCCGGCCGTGCACACAGCTACTTTGCTGACAAACGTGTGGAGGATTCTGAATACAAGTCAGGTCTCCGGGCTGGTGCACNACACAGCTACTTTGCTGACAAACGTGTGGAGGATTCTGAATACAAGTCAGGTCTCCGGGCTGGTGCACCAATTGAAATTCGGGTCGCAATGCGTGAAGCGTCCAAAATGGAGTCGTGTTTTTCCGCACTGCATCAGATGGTATTCTCACCAAGGATGAGATTGACCCGAGATTCATCATTTCCATCGAGGACACAGTCGACAAGAAGATGCTCTTTCAGCGAAAGGATGTTGTTCCAGCAACTGCCAAAAGCTCAGGTGATGGTGCAAAAGCCGGTGAAAAAGTTGGCAAAGCCGTGCAGAAGATTGAAGGCAAGGGTCAAACCTTCGCCCAATCTCCTGCCCCAGCAACAGCAGCATCGATCTCAGATTACGTTGCTCCAACTTTTGGGCCTTCTCCCACAAAGATCAAACCACCACCACCTGCATATGCAGCCAAAGCCAAACAGGCTGAACAACCTGCTGAAAAGTTGCCTGGTTATGCACATCAACCCAAAGCTGAAGTGCCAAAGACTGTGGAATCTCCGAAAGCAGCTGTTCCAAAATCAGTGCCATCGCCACCAGTTGGGCCGCCTCCGCAGAAGAAGGCCGCCGTAACTGGCGAGCCCAAAGCTGCACCCGCAGCGGCACCACCTGCCAAGATCTTGGAGCAGAAGCCAAAGACCCCTCCGGGAAGCCCTGCAAAAGCAAAGGGGAAGCAGCCAGCAGCACAGCCGGCGCCGCCGCCACCAAAGGCAAAGGCAGAAAGTGCTGCAGCCCGAGCTCCTGTGAAGATAGAGTCCTTCTCTTGCAAGAGGTGCTGCGCTCAGATTTTTGTTGGACAAGTTGAATGCGAGGGCTGCGGCATGATCATCGATTCAACGCAGGCCCAAAGAGCATATCAGAGGCCTCGGGTTGAGGTATGATTTCCGTGGGGGCTTCCTGAAGCAGCTCACGAGGGACCAGCTGGCAGGGCTTGGAGTGACCGATCCTCAAGATCGTGGATCGAGTTCACCTGAGGCAGAGCTATTGAAGAGAGCCCGTGGTCGCCTTGACAAAGCTCTGAATCTTGGATATACTTCAGTGTTGGACCGCTTCACGATGGACACTGTTTTCACTGAGACTGTGCTGAATGAGGGCGAGAATGAATATGACTGTGAGCGCTACGACATGTTGGCTCACTGCCATTTGCCCAAGCCTGACCGTGACAGGGCCCAGATCCGTCTTGGAAACTCCCAGAACAGCCAACTTGAGCATTTGTCCGCACGTCTGGTTTACATTGATTTGCCAAGGGTCAACATGTTACCAGAGCGTTTTACGTACATTGGTCAGTTGTGGTTGGTGATGTTCAGGACTGAGGTTTACTCACTGGAGGAGTACAAGGAATACTTGATCAGAAACCCTGGACAGAATTTGCTGACAACCAATTTTGGGGTTGAACGAATTTCGGTCGAGCACTTTGATGCACAGATCCAGGAATTGAAGACCATCAATGAGCCGATCTTTCAAAAGAATGTCAAAGCCAAACTGGAGCAAAGTGCAAAGGCTAAGCAGCGGAATCTTGAAGAAGCCAANGCCGATCTTTCAAAAGAATGTCAAAGCCAAACTGGAGCAAAGTGCAAAGGCTAAGCAGCGGAATCTTGAAGAAGCCAAGCGCAAAGCTGAAGGGCCTGCCGCTAGCCAGCCACCTACATCAAGAGGCACGGTTAGCTCCGTTGCCCGATCTTCAACCGATGTAGCAAAATCCTCATCTTCATCAAGTGCACGTCCCAGGCAAGATCCTCAGCCGCGCCCNAAGAGGCACGGTTAGCTCCGTTGCCCGATCTTCAACCGATGTAGCAAAATCCTCATCTTCATCAAGTGCACGTCCCAGGCAAGATCCTCAGCCGCGCCCTGCTCAGACTCCTCACCCAGCAGAGTACTACGAAACAGGTGAGTGGGAGAAATGGGATGGCCGTTGGTACCAAAAGGTGTATTACCACGGCAGAGCGGAGTGGCAGCAATGGCGAGGTCGCTAGGTTGACGTTTGTAGAGNGTGGGAGAAATGGGATGGCCGTTGGTACCAAAAGGTGTATTACCACGGCAGAGCGGAGTGGCAGCAATGGCGAGGTCGCTAGGTTGACGTTTGTAGAGTCCACTTGATGAGTTTTTGGTTTCAAAATTCGCATGCCGGTGTTTTTCCCTCATGTGCAAAGAGTGACAGCGGTGAAGGCCGAGGGTAAACCTCGCGCCCTGGTAAAGGGGCCAGCCTCGCCGCTGTGGCTCACCTGAAGGGGGTGTATTTGCACATGCACTCAAAACACCATGTATGATAGCAATACTTGTAGCATTGCGGATCGAGTCAAGAAGGTAGCTTGCCCGCTCGCTTAACGGTTTTGGTTTCACCTGTTGGGTTATTACCATACCCCTTGCTGAAACCTGAAAATACAGAATCCTATTGATGGGATCGTTTTTGAGGGAGAGAAGACTGTGCAGAGACTTGAACTCTCCTTGTAGGAAATGCAACTTGATGAAGGCGTTACACGAATTTGAAGACTTGTGGTTTTTGTCCAACGAATCTGTACGTTTGACTTCAGAGCTCAAAATGCAGAAACCCGATTGGAGCTGCTGCTGTGTCCCGAAGTTGCCGTAGAATCTCTATGCTCCTTACAGTGACAATGGGCAGGCCACCCACCATGTTATGATGCTAATTATGTTCACTTCTGGTTCTAACGTTCAATAATTGCTACATTGGTTTCAGGGAGAATTCACAGGAAATTGCCTGTCCATTTTCCCTTCACTACTGAGAACCAGGTTGCATGTCTACACCCCAGCGATTTTCCCCGGTCTACCCCAAGGGAGGAGGTGTCCTCCACAAATCGCTTGCCAGTTTGGACTTGATCGACTTGCGGCCGGATCAAGCCCTGATGGTGTATCAAAAGTGGAGACCTCAAAATCAGCAGACGCACGGTACCAAGATCCCTGTGGTTCCATGATGAGATTGATTTTGGATGAACAGTGATTAGGATGTTTAGCAATTACATGAATGTAAGTACCAAGTGCCAGATTGATGGGTTTTCGATTTTGATCCACAGAGTCCTTGAGGATTTCTCTCGATGCCGTAACACTCTACACACAGGTTGCCTCTGTCACTGGAATTCCTCCACTTCGTCATTTTGGCCTCAGGCTTCCATCAGACACCCAGGTGTCACCCCGGCCCGGCCATCGCCGCGCTTTGCAGCACCGGGCACGGGGCTTTGTCCATGGCGCTAGAACGATGGTCCAAGCGTCAGCTGACCGATGTCGTTGAGCCCGAGAAGAAACGCCGCCGAATTCCCCTGGAGCAGGTGGTACAAGAGCTGAGTAACGTTGGGTTGACGCAGCCGGCGCTATCCTTTGTTCAAGAGGTTGGGTGGTGATGATGATGATGATGATGATGATGATGATGATGATGATGATGATGATGATATATTATGATGATGATTATGATTATGATGTGTTTAAAATGTAGATCAACGCGATCAACGATTCTGGAATCTTACCGGCCCCCGAAGATTTTCGCTGGTGATCCCAGTCTGTAGAGTGATAAGCGCTCATCTATGTAGTATTTCTTAAATGAGTCCATTTTTAATCCAACGTCTCCAGGAAACCAGTTGCTTTTGCATACTTTTACAAGCATCCAAAAGTTGAGGTGAGCCCTCTAAATGTTCATGACGTGTGACACTTGAACACTGGAAATTGAATCAAGTTTTTTCAGCTACATGTGTTCTCTAGTTTTTTCATTTTTCTCTTTGAGCATCCACATCATCCACCCCTCCAGGTCGACAAGCGGCGACGCGTCTCGTTGCCCGCCTCGCCAACGGAGCTGCGCAAGCGCGACGCGCAGGACCTGGTGAGCTGCGACGCGATGAAGCGACGAAGGATTTGGACGGTGAATGCTGCCGGCTCTGCTGGTGGTTCTGCTGATGACTCTCAGGTGCCGGTGCTGAAAGTTCCTGGGGAGGTACAAGAGTTTCTTGGATCTTCTCAATATTGCTCAATGTTTACAAGGTTGGATGTGGTTTGACGTTGTTGGTTTTTGGGAGGTGGGAGACTTCTTTTCGCTAATGGATTTTATGTTTCTTTGATATTTGATATTCTTTGTTTTGTGTCCAGCAAAGATCTGCCATGGGGAGACCATGGTGAATTTTGCGGTGTTTCCTATGTTTCCTGGCGGCCCTTGTTGTGCGCAAAGTCTGAGGTTGTCGATGCAAACACAGCTCCTCCCGTTCAGGTCACATCCTATGTCCCAGGTGACCCAGGGGGGGAGCAGCTTGGGACCCAGTACTGTGCAGCTGCTTCTATCGGGTGCCACGGGATTGAGACAAGTGACCATGGACTCGCACGGCATCATGTTCGAGGTTTATGACCACGGCTTTATGTTCCGCAAAATTTGCATGGCAAGGTTTGTTGTTTGATGTTGTTTATTATTTAGTCCCTTGAACTCGAGTTACGATTTGTCGTTTGCGGTTGGGTGATTTTCATCTTGACTGACATACTTTTGGGACCTATTGTTGTTCACCAAAGCAGTATGCCAATCCACCAGCTGGTACAAGCCGGTATAGAGTATAGAATCCAGTCAAATCCAATCAACGACATTGTGATTGCGTGCGATTCAACATGCTTCCTGCTTCCAGTTTCAACATCTGATTTTGACCTTCAACTTAAAATTCTGTCACTCAGGTGCATTATGATGTCTTATGGTTTTATATTGTCGTGTTCCTTACGGTTCATTATGTTCTATGTAACCTTATGTAACCCCAAGAAGATAGAACAGAGATAACACATGACTTTTCCATTTTTGGGGGGAGGGAGAGGGGGTGCTTCTCATAGAAACCATCGAGTTCGCATCAGTTTCACCTCCCAGGTTGACGGAGCTGCCGCGTGGATGGCAACCCATCGTGAACTCGTCTGGCCGACTGGCGCGGGTGGCAAAGGTTGCCTTGGACTCCAAAGGCCAGACCAATTTAAAAAACCTTAAAAAGCCTTGGTTGACTGGTTAATATAGGGAGAGCTATACTACTTAATTTATCGGGGATTGTGATAGTTTAGTAGGGAGACCTACAGTATCAACCAACTAGTATAATGAGATAGGATAGGAGGGATATACGGGTATTTTTCATGGCTCATACGATGGAATAAGTAACCATTAAGTAGTTATTAAGCATCCAGTAAACAGCCAAAAACCATTCACAATGACTGGATGGTAATGGAATGTAATGGACTATACTGGAAATATGTTGGGGATAGAATGGACATTTTTGAAGTATTTTGAAACATATATTGTATTATATAATGGAGATGTAATGAACATTATAAATGGAAATATACGGGACATCTACACTCATGGAAATATAATAATTGGATATAATGGACAATATACAATGACTGGATGAATGATACATGTACAACTGACCAACTATATTGGGTAGGTTACTATTAATGGAAAATCAATGGATTATCTTAATGGAATACCCTCTCGTAATCAAAGGCGGCTTGCTGGAAAATGCTCCGTTTAGCTTATGAATTTCTCAGCTAGAAACCTCCACTCAGTGAGGGGATTTTCCAGCCAGCCACGTTTGATTGCCGGAGGGAATGGTTTTATTTGTTTATAATTATAGCATCGACTATGGCCTCAAACTCAGGGTTTTGGCTTTTTGGGGGGGCTAGAATGATGGATTCGAATGGATTCATTGTAGTCACAAACTTGTTTTTTGCTCTTTGAGGCATAAGAATGGGTTGGATGGATTGACCATATATGAACAAACAAGTTTGAGGTTTCAGCTGGCGATCAACAACGTACCAGGATCATTTGGCTTTGGGTTAAAAAAGGATGGATGGACCCATCAAATTCTTAGTATCAAACAGTATCAAGCGATCACGTTAGCAGCCAGTCACTTGTTTGACCTATACCCCTATCACAAATCATAGAAATTGGTTTCATGTTTTCAAAGATTGTGCGGGGTCATGACTCTTGGAACTTTGGGACTTTGGGGTTTTATTCTTGGGTTGCACATTATGAGGGACACCACTGGAAATTGCAGTGACCAACGAATCAGGCGCGGGATGTATGACAAGTAGAGATGTGGGCCAGGTGGATCCAACCCATTGATGCTTCAGTTGGTTAATTTGATTTGATGAAAGGGAACCCTTGAATCAAAGATGTCTCTTTTTGCAGTCTGGATAGGCTTCCCATTTGGACTGCCCAACCCCCAGACCGAAGCACATAAACTTGTTCTAATGCTCTTTTTCTGCGGGACAATCTCTGGATTTATGGAGTCATATGGAGTCCCCAAATTGAGACATCATCGATATCATCATACACTTTCAGTCACTGTGAAAGCAAGAGTGATGTCTCTCGTAGCAATGCAAGCACTCAGACCTGTTTTTTCTCCCCCGGTTCGCGGTGTTTGGGGCTATAGGCACTGCCTATTTCCTCTCTGAATCGGGCGAACTGCTGATGATGGTTTCGGCCGTGAAGTATTTGGAGCGACCCTGTGCAGCCTCAGAGGAGATTAAGCTTGAGATCCTTGATTGAAAATCTGGTGCAGGAGTTGTGTATGAAAACATCCAGAAGTTTGCGCCACAGATTTACTATGATGGATTTGAATGAATTTGATGGTTCGAGTTCGCAACCATGCGATGTCTTCTGTTGTCAGGCGGTGTGTGTGGATGGTTGGAGGTTGGTTCGACTCATCTTCTGGGGTACAACAAGCCCCTTCAGTGCAAGTAAGTAGAATCTCCTGAATCCACCACAATCATCCTACAATGTAAGTTATCCTGAGTCATCCTAGAAATCATTGCAGAAATAATCCCAGAAATCGTCCTAAATCAGTGTAAATCATCCTAGAAATCATCCTAACTAATCCTAAATGAGCCTAAATCATCCTAAATCGTCCCAACTTGTCCTGAATGCACAACTCGGCACCGAGCTAGTGGCTAGCGCCTTTAGTTGGAGTTCCCAAGTGCCCCACATCTCCCACGGCGCTTGAAGCGAGGTTTGTAGACAAAACGAGCATCCCTTCCTATGCGCGCGGCGACATGGAAGACCATTTCAGTCCATCCACCGTGGACCCATCGCCCAGTACCTAAGCTCTTCTCAGCTCAGCTTTGGAGGGAAGTGGTTTCCATATTTGGGAAGATTTGGGAAGTAGTCTGTGGTCAACCCATTAGGATTTCAATGTTCCTCATATTCCTCAATCAATCTCTCTTAGGCCGTAGGCTAGCTAGATTTTTTCCGAGCAAAAGGTTGAACAAACGTTTATTTCTGCAGAGTTTGAATTCTTAAGCTGATTTGGTAAAGGATCACATGAGAGGCTTGGGACACAGCTGGGGCTTCCCAGTTCTTGTCTTTGATAATCACATAGCCTTGAGACACTCATCCCTCGACGGCAAATTTCGTGGGTTGATACTTTGCATTCCATGAGGATGTCATTGATATCATCCTTCATATATTTCAAGACTCCAACATACTTCGACAATCTTCGACATTTCAAGGGTTCGTGAAAAATTGCAGCCTTGCTACAGAGACAAGGCATGGAAGATGCTACAGATGATGAGGTCATGGACTGGGAGGACGCACCAGAACTGCTGGGGTAGGCAGGTACTCGGTCGCGCTGGAAGAGCAGCGCGCAAAAAGAAAAACCACGACGTGAGCCGCGCAGGAAAAAAAAACGCGGAATTTGAGGAGCTGCAGACCCCATGCAGTTGACCGGCTGCTATTGGAGGCCCACTATCCAACCTGTCAAAGGGCAGATATACGAATGCCATCCAGATGGGAAGAAACTCGTACCAATAATCAGTGTGGAACAACTGAGCCAGTCCTGATACTTTGCACATCTTTGCACTCTTTGTTTCTATGCCGCAGCTTGATGCATGCGATCTCTCAATAGCAAGTCGGCTTGAAAGTGTTTTATTTTGTACAGGCGCATCAGGCGCACCGTACGGCTCATTTTGGAATTCAGCCCGGTCACAAGTGCTTGATTATGATGCTTCCTGGCCTACATGCACTCTGTGCAAGAGCTATGCAAGAACAGCGATCTTTCATCCATGTTATTCCATTTTAAGAATCACTTTGTGTAATCTTTGTGCCATTCAAGCATGTGTATATATTAAATTATATTTAGTAGTGGTGCCATGCTCTAGTCTTATTGTACTGTTTTTTTGCTGACTTTGGCCCAAGGGCCACGCAAAACATCAGGCAGAGGTTCTAACATACTGAAGACTGTGCGGACAGATGAGTTAGATAATGTTAGATACATGTACTGTAAGCCTACTGTAGGATCACAGGTTTTGAAGTCTCAATTGACTTGTTTGTTGGTATTTGGATTTCAAGAGCTACATTTCACAACTTCATGCTTCAGTGCACCTTGGTGAATATGGGTGCAGTGGACGGGTCCCTGCGACAGGGGGAACCCAGCTGATTCCAGTGCAGTCATGTCATTTAAGTGGAACCTCTCAGCCGGCCCTGGAAGCGTTTAGATGTAGAAAGATAGAATGGTGACGAGGAGCAACACTGGCCGCGCATGTGTGTTGTCGTGGAGCCAAGTAGGACTCTAAAGACCGTGCCAGAAACATTTCGCCCAAGGGAAAACTGCCTGTCTTCGGGGAGGGAAGCTGTGACATGAGTGACATCATCCTCAAGGTGGGTATCTTTCAATGGGAGACATGCAAAACCTTGGGACGAAGAGGAACATCCAGCCTGGAAGAAAACCATGTTGGCAATCTACGACCATCTCAGCACCTATCAATTGCCAAGACACAGTTGATGGACCATCATGATACTGGCTATGGAGACCTTTTTTTGGGAGGGGGCCTAATTCCTGATTATTGTACATGTACTATATATATATATGTATACGGTTGGGTCTATTTGTTTAAAAGGGTTGCTATATAACCACTTGGTTCACTGGAAGAGACAAGCCTTCGCTCTTCATCTCACCTGGCACTCTTTCCGAGGCTCAATCTGACCAACACAGAGAGGGTCAAGGCAGGGAGGATGTCGACATCACTTTGCTACCCCAACATGACCTGGTGATCCGGCGATGGGTCAGAGAATTATGGAAGATAAAGGAAAGGATGTGAAAATGTCAGTCAAGCTTCAATATCGTTTCAGGAAGGAATTTACGGTTTGATGCGTCGATCATTATATCTCGCCGACTAGTGTTGTTGATTGGGTCCAGATGCTTTGGCTTTGATTCTGCATCGCCGATGGTGAATTTCAAATTCACATCTAATGTCGGTCCAATTATTTTGTTGTCGCTCAAAACTTCATGTTGTTTGCTTGATTTTGTATGTTGCATGTTTCTTGGTTTATTTGCTCACTTTGTGATGTGAATACAATTATTGACATATCGTGACATACCACCATATGGTCGTTGTTTGAGACACTGTGCTTGTTCTTAATTATCTCAAAGCGTTGATGCTTATTGGTGTCCGCAAGTGTCCCTGTTCTAGGTGTGGTCAGACATTCACGACCTTGCTTTTTTTCCGCGTATTTTCAGCATTTCATCATTCCATGTTGGGGGAGACCCACTGGCTTGGCCCCTGCCTATTTTGCCACTCCTGCGTACCTGCAACATCCGCTTGAGGTATAAAAATGCAGTAGCTGCATTTACCAAACCAATTCTGCCAACACTTAACTTTATTGGCAATTTCTTAAATATCAGGTTTTGATCTAGACAGAATCACTAATCCTGAGAATATAATCTTTGCGTTGAAAAACACATGTCATACATATCTTGTTGCAGTGGGATGAACCATCATTTTTGGTAGATTGCTCTGTGGCTTCACTGCTGCGGGATCACACATGTTCCATCATTTTCCAAGCAGAGATTGCGATATGACATGGGAATCCCTGCTGCTCAATCTGATATGGTAAACACGAGAATAGAATACACCATTCAATTTGACACATGTTCTAGACATATCCCTGCTGCTTGTATATAAGCTCTTCCCAAGCGGAGGTTTACCATTAGCACATCGGATTTTCCACTCGGCCTGTGACACTTCAAGCTCAAGGAAAGGTAAGATCCACAAGAGTGCTAGGACCTCGTCCACTGGCAAACCCTGGATTTTCATAAGAATATCCCGAAAAGCAGAGGGAATCTCGATTTCCCGGAATATGTTGATGAAAATCCAGGGAAACAAACAGGTTTGGACCAAAATTTGTCCTGAGTTGGTGAACGAAGCTATCTGTGCACGCAGCACCATCTATACTGGGTTCCGCATTCAGACCAGGGTCACTTTTGCATCCCAAGAGTTCAACGGACTATCAAGACAACTGTGATTTCACCAATGTTTGCAGAGCAGCCTGCCTACTTTGGAGTTTGGCCCATATCCAATGGCGCAAAGTCCTTTTTCAAACGATGGCTGGAAAAGACCCGCAACGGAGATCGGCGATTTTCTACCTGATATACTGGAACCATGGACCATTTCACCCTTGAAGCATAGCACCAAACCAGAGTTGTCAGCTGATGTTTCCAAAATCTGCAGGGAGATTGATGAACTCTCCAGCAGGAAGAGCAAGTCTTGGCAGTTCTACGTGACGCACTGGTTAAGCACAGTTGTGTCATTGAAGAGGATCCGCCGTGGCCCAATTCATTCAATGTGCTGATCGAGAACAATCGCTGCCAGTTTGTGAGGGTTCTGGACATGTGCAAAAGATGAAGGAACACTTTCTAAGCTTTGGCCACCGGGAATTTTCTCAATCATTGTTCCAATGTCTACGAAGGGCAGAAGCAATTGAAGTCTTAGATACATTTCCACACAACAACAGAATCAGTTGCTGCGTGAAAGGAGCATCAGCAGATGTTTTGCCAGCACTTCCTCCAGAGAGCCTTTCATTTGAAGATTTACGCATGGACGAGCCCGGTGTTTGGATCAAAACCTATAGCTTAAATGTAGCCAAGACTCAGAGGGTGGCACGTCAGCCGGAAGTTGTTCGACATGCTGCCAGATTGATGAAGTTATGGGCTCGTGCCGTGTGCCATCAAGAATCGACAGCTCCCATATGCATGGACGAACAGGATAGCCGAAATGTGAAGGATCTGGAGATCAAAATCAACAAGCATGCGCTGACAGTGGTTATTGCGGCTCTGCACGAAAGTTGTCCCTCGGAATCTCCTCTTGAGCTGTGCGGGCGTACGTGGCAGCTGCTCAGTTCCTTACGAGTAGATTTGCTGATCCTGGTCAGCTTTGACACGGATTTTGCATTGAAACTCTCACGTGGTCCACGATTTCATAGAGAATTGCATGCATTGTTCAACTGGAGAGGAGATGGAGTTACTGGATTGGCCATAGAAGACATTATGCAGCCAGACCGCTTGTACCGTTGTAGTGATACAATCAAACTTGAAACACTTGCAGTTTATGCTGCATGTGCTCTGTCCCGAGTAGTGGCAGTTGAGAGCTGGTCGCAGATGACTGCGCCAATTGAAGAAACAGATCCTTGCTTGACAGATGTGTTTGAGGTGTTTGTTCCTTGTGGTGCATCTCATTTCTCACTCTTCTTGGAAGCATGCGGAAGGACAATCAGATGTCCATCGGGACATGAATTGCTTGCAGGTATGCTGGATTGTTACATCATTTGCGATGACTGCCAGCTCACAGTCCCTGGAACATTCACTGTGGGCTGCCAGCAATGTGATTTTGATTTGTGTAAAGACTGTGCTGGCGCAGATCTTTTTATGTCCTGTCAATTCCCCGTTCCATATCAGAATTGGCCCCTGGATGTGTAGAAAGCGGGGAGCAAAACAAGTCCCAAGATGTCTCAAGCACGTTGCTTTTTGCACATGCGTGCTCTCCACATGAGTCGCAGAGGTTTGAGAAACTTTGCTGTTTGGGGCATCGGCTACCATCCTGGGGTCAACATATTGAACGACCTTGAAGGCATGTCATTTGCATTGATCATGTTTGTTACTGTTTGTTCTATTGCTCAAGACGTCAAGGATGATTAAAAGATATCAAACGCTTAGGTGAGATTTGTTCACACGCAGCATCCTGTTCCCACTTTACAAAATCTGACGCCCCACCCTAGGCACCTCGAAAGGCTCAAAATTTGGACCCCAAATCCGATGCATAGTTTATCTTCATGAGTTGGGTATCCTGCATTTTCAGACATACCCATATCATTCTGATCCCAATATGGTTGACAGAATTGGTTGAAAAGAATTTGTGTATTGACAGTTCCAAATGACTAAAAACATGTTAAAAAAAGTAAACACATGGTTTTTACAATGATTTCCTGGATTTTGTTCCTAAAATCAATCCACTAAAGCTGAGATCCCAGCATGATCGAATCCCATCAGATCACGATTGTATCAGGTTCACGACTTCATTGAGGCCATTATGAGGATGAAGCCCTGGGCCCCAGTGAAAAAACATGGGATGAAACCACCAAGAATGAACAAAATCATGGATGATAACATAACGGCTATATATATATATTCAAGAATATCATCATGTGTTACTTCTAATATCAACAAATCCATTATATAATTAAATTATATATTATATATAGCGATATTATATAGAATCAATTTGCGACTTTTCAAGCACCAAACATACTGGCTCTTTGACCTGAAACTCAACAATCATTCTCGAAGACTGAGGAACCAGAAGCCCAACCTCTTGGTGCGGATGATATGCCACAGAAGTGAAGGGGTCCTCACCGAATGGTGTTATTTGACTATATTCAACCAAATTTAACCAACAATTTCGGGAAGTTGACCCATTGATTTTGGATGTAGTGAAATGGAACAGATAGATTGAGATCATGCTTACTATAGTAAACGATCCCAGTTTGGGGTATGCAATGATTTGACCGATTTTGGTGATTCCTATTGTGGATTGTAAAATCTCAAATTTTGCGGGTTAAATCTTATGGGTTGAATCTCAATTGTTCACTTTATTTGATTTGCCCTGATTAAGTCCCTGTTGCTGCTTACACCACCATTTTCATCCATCTTCCTCATTATTCCCAGTGAAATCCAAAATCTTCCTTCATTTCAACAATGAAATCCCTAATCTTAGCAGTTAAATCTGAGCTTTATTGTTAACATAAATCCCTATAAATCCCCAGTTTCCCAACATTTTTAAAGGTCCCCCAGCATGGCTCCGTGGGTCACCAGCTGGCGCTCCTAGGCGTCCAGTGCAGGGCCTGGATGTGGCGGTGGCCAAAAGCCTCATGCGGCGCTTGATCCTGGAGGCGGGTGACGATGCTAAGACGATGGTAAGAATATCATTACTAATATTAGTATAAAAGGGTTATCATGATAGTAACCACTAATAGTACAAGCAATAGAAAATTAACCTAATGTGGGTAAAACAATGCCATAAACCACCCATTTTGGAATGGTTTAAAACCACCTATAAAAATGGTGATTTGGGGGATGGTTTATTATTGTTTTACCCACATTAATAGGGTTATCATGATAGTAATCATTAATAGTACTAATCACTATTAGTGATACTATCATGATACTATCTATTAGTGATAGTAATCAGTACTATATTAGACTATTAGATTATGAATAGCGTTATCATGAGTGTTATGATCGACAATAGGATTGTTATTGGTAATAGGCAATTCTCATTATAGTCTAATGATATTGCTACTATTACAGACGTTTGTTGTAGAACTATTGTCATATTGAATTGGAGACTATCATCACAATAAGCTGTTGTCAAATAACATCATTATTGGCAATTAATCATGAAGTTAAGAATTGCAATTGCATGTAACTACTACTGGATAGAAAGATAAAATAGCCAGGCGTATTATGAACAATGAAATAGTCATCTGCATTTTTGAGTAGTCAATACTTGTTTGGAAACCAACAATCATTCTTCTAAGGCAGCATCAAAAAGGGAGAAGAATCATGACAATGGTAGTAAAATTGATAATACGTGATAACAGGAATAACCATAAAGCGTAATAATCAGATGACAACTATAGTAGTAGCACAATCATGACAACTAGATACAACTAGTTCTAACTAGTGGTAATCACTGTAATGTTAGTGATAACGAACATCATGATAATGGTCATCATACCAACTAGTGATAGCAGCAGCAGCAAAAACAACAACAACAACAACAACAACAACAACAACAACAACAACAACAACAACAACAACAACAACAACAACAACGATGATGACGACGACGACAACGATGATGACGGCGACGGCAATGATTGTTCTTATGTTTGGCGTGCTTACATGAAACATTGGTGTTAAAGTACTACAACTCCGTATAGAAGAGCCACGCAGAAGTTGTACCTGGCACTGCTTTCAGGTGGAAGACCTCGCCACAAACAGCGTGAGGCCGGGCAAGCCCTGGGTTGGATGGCCTATTTCGGAACCATGGTGCAGTCCGGTGATGGATAGGTGTGGGTCAAACTTGAATGACCTGGGAAATCCAGGGAATTCCTGGTCATATTCAAAAAGAACATCCAGTCGGCATGTGGGTAAAGGTGAGGAATGTTGCCAAATGCACCAACAACTCGTACAACATGAAGCAACCAACGTTTCCCACTGATCGGATAGGATGTAGCACTGCTACCCTCAGCAACTGTGCTCCAGGTGTCAGGACTGTTTTCGAGGGGTTGCCGAAAAGTTGCGGGAGGAGCTGGGGGTTGGGATGACATAGGATGGCACGCGGGCGTTTTTTTGGGGGACTACTGGATCAAAATTGGACGGAACTTCCAAGTGAATTCAAGTGATTGAACCCGGAATGGAACCGGGAACTCTTGGACTTGGATGTATTTGATTTGTCTTCTTGGTTTCAAATGTAATGTTTCAAGCATTTTGTTCCCAAGGGATGGCAAGAATCAGATTTCTTCAACGGAACCCCACCCGATCTTTTGCACCTGGTCACACTTGGCAGGTAGAAGTGGTGGATGCGGCAGAAGCAGATACTCAGGTCGCACCCCCACCCCCAACCCTGGTTCAGTATAGTGGATCTTTTCGGGAACCAGGGATGATCTAGGATGATGAGGATCCAGATGGGGAGCTCAAGTGCCCCATTTGCCCTTGAACTCATTGGGGATAGTGGCTCGGATGATCATGGCGTTTAGCCAATGATGAGGAACGAACCTGTATGACAGGGATATAATGAACATACCACGCCAGATCCTTGCTATTTACGGACTTGAGGGGGCGAAACCTGCTTGCAATGGGGATGAATCGTGCCAAGCATCCTCTCACCCCAGACTAATTCGCACTCCAACGGTTTCTGATACTTCTAGCCATTCCTAGCCTAGCTTCATCCCCTCGCCCAATTTCCAGAAACCCTGTGAAAACCTCATGTGCTTGTGTTTAGTAGATCCCTCCCCATGATTTCCCATATCCATGTTCCCTCAACCTCGTCATTCTGGTATTCACAGGCACGTGAATCCAGAAAACCGCATCTGTCCGTCGTAGTAATTCAGGGCTCTTAAAGACTTGATGTCCTTCTATTACACCTGAAGCATCCTGAACCATTCTTGAACCAATACTTTAGACATTTTTTGACTCTTCTTCTTTTTAATTACTATCGATCAACTATTCATTCGTATTGTCTTTATCATTGAAACAGAATACTTCACATACTTCACCAGCCCAAAAAGCATCAGCCCTTCAGGTGGCTACCACCGAGTCTCGGATCTCCCGGGTCTCCACGTCGATGTCCGCGGTGAAATCCACCAAGACCCGCGCGGCGTCGCCGTCGCCGCCCACACCGGTGACGCCCACCACACCGCTGCCGCGGACGCCGTTAGCTCCGCCGGCGAGCCCGGAGCTGTCGCCCAAGGAGAGGTCTCGGCAACGGGTGCGGAGCCCAAATGCTGGTGGCATCTGGTGGCTATGACATGGTATGAACATGGTACGACTGGGGGAAAAAGCATGGAAACAAATGAAAGAACAAGGTTATCACATGTTATAACAAGGTTTTGAGGTAATTTTCACAGGCCTAGCCCTTCCATGAGACAACACGTACAGTAAGTCAGTGTTCAGCAAATATCAGTAGTATTCGGGGTGGAGGGTGAACTGGCAAACATTGAAATGATGAAGCTGGTAAAAGGATGCGTGGTTCAATGCAGAATCATGCGATGGACTCGCATGGGGTAGTGTGACTACGACTGAGCAACTGATTCCATCGCTACAGGCGAAGTCAGCAGATGGATTGCCACAACGAGAGTGATCAAATCTCATAGTTCAAAGAACATGAGCAGATTCTTCTTCTGGTTCGGATATGTGATCATCGGATATCATTGAGACATGCACTGGCCGTGATGCAGACTTGTTTGCCCTAGCCTCTCAAACACATTTAATCGTGCTAAACTCTATAGGGCATTAGCTTTCTTCGATTCAAGTAGAAAGCGCGGTGATGTGTGTTTTTTAATTGATCCACAAGAGCATTGACGGTAATACAGTGTAATACAGCAGCTGATCTTGACCCAGGCGCAGACCTACTATGATGATTTGCTCAGAAGGAACAGGCCATCTCTGCATGCTTCGATAGCTTCGGTTTTTGTTGAAGACTTCCTCTGGTTCATACACCAGCAATGAGAATTGACATCACCACTTCGGGGACGTGGATGCCGCGATGATGTTTATTTCTCTGCTACTTTCTTCATCCTTCTTCTGCTTGCTGCAGTTTTTGTCCCTCAATATATTCAGTCTTTTGTGCGTACATTTGACAGGGCACCCGAAGTGAAAATTGCTTCGATCAAAGCCTTTGCCCAGAACTCAGCACAGCTTAGAACTGACAGATTTCTTGAGATCTTTGTCTGCAAGACCGTTCCAACATCCACAGAATTTATCAAATGCTGTCAAACGCTGTAAATATTTGTAAATAAAATAAATATAATATTAATTTAGTATTGATTTATTGTATAACTTATGAAATGTTCTACCTACATTATCCTGATCTGATCCTTATCGTGTCATTCAGCTTAGGTGCAGCACGCCCGCGCAGAGGCAGAAAGAGAGGAGTCGGCGGAAGGCGCCCGAGTTGGGGATCTGAACAAGCAACAGAGTGGAAACATGTGGACCATTGGATAGTCTAATAACAACATAACCACAGATGGATATTTCCTAGAATGGGGGCAACCCAATAGCTGGATGGCTCAAAAACTGAAAAGAAAAAAGGATTAGAACTGGGGGTACCCCATGACTTAGGAAACCTCCAGATAACACCACAATTAAGGTACAACATGATATCACAATAGCAATGGAACTGCAATGATCTTCACAGGCCTGGCTACCGCGGACCTTGGCTGGATCCTCAAGGGATCAGGATCCTACGTCCTGGTGATGTCTTGGGCAACTTGAGACCCTTTGAGAATGCCAGGGGGGGGTTGATGTTCATTGGTTGATATAGGTCGATCTTGTGTGTTTGTTTGATGCATTTTTTTTGATGTTTTTCCCGAGAGCGTCTGAGCGAAGGGTTCTTCTAACTGTGAAGGTCTGTTATACATCTTCATATCTTCCCATCTTCACATCTTCACATCCTCACATCTTCACATCCTCACATCTTGACATCTTCATATCTTCACATCTTCATATCTTCACATCTTCACATCTTCACATCCTCACATCTTCACATCTTCACAACTTCACATCTTCATATCTTCACATCTTCACATC